>PVIY010058045.1:0-12621 GCA_004026745.1 Myrmecophaga tridactyla | reverse complement strand
GTTACCCATCCTGCAAGCGGCACGTGCTTGCTTCTGTCATCTTCCCCCAGGAGAAGGGAAGCTGTATGAGAGCAGGGTGCACGAGAGAAGGGATGTTCAGCCCTTCTGCACTCCTGGGCAGTCTGAAGGTGTGCGGACCCCAGAGAATCAAGTTCTTAAATGCAAAGGTCCCGACCCATTGCCAGCAGGACCTTCTGACACGGCCCCTTCGGCTGGGAGTGGCTGTGCCCGGCCAGCATGGGCCCCAGCCTACGACTGGAGCCCTTTAAATTGCATGAAATGGAGTGGGGGAGCCACAGAAGCAAGAAGCTGATGCAATGGCACCCAGGGGAGAAGGCAGCAAGCAGCAGACCCGCCAGCGGTCTGGCCAGGTGGCAGAGGTGCCAGGCTCGCCCAGCGGCTGTTCGGGAAGAAAGCAGCGCCTCGATGATGCCTGGGTTTGTCACTTTCTCAGCCTCAAAATCCCCTTGTTTAAGCCTCACCATTTCATGGTACCCACTTTGCGTGGTGGCATCGATCCCCAGAGCCAGGGCTGTCACAGAGGGCGCTCGGCCGGCGAGCCCGCCGCCTGAGGTCTTAGGTCCCGGGGACCCGAGAGCCTTTTTCATTTCACGGACAGGGTCGCAGTCGGGTGCGGCTTAACATGCGTGCAGACCCCAAAGCGGCACGGGGCCAGCGCCGGGAAGGCCACCTGGGGCTCGGCACAGCCGTGATGCCCCGCGACACGCATCCACGTGGGCCACATGGGCAGAGCGAGACCGAGGAGCGTGGCCGGCGTCGGAGGCGAGGCGGGTCCCACGTGGCTCCGAGGCAGCAGGGCCACGTGCTCTCTCTCCTGTGCAGACGGACACAGGAAAACCAGCCCAAGGCAAAAGCAGGAAGTCAGACCCGACCCGCTGCCCTGCCCACGGCAGCAACTCAGAGCAGGGCACCAACACTAAGTGACCAGCGTGGAGGGGGCGCCCGCCCCCCACCCGGGGACAGGGGTGACCCACGGCCAGCGAAGGCAGACCTGATGGGCAAACCCCCCGCGGGGCAGCACCCTCCCCACCGCGCACAGCCATTCTACTCGGCGCCGACCTTCCCCAGACCTGGCATGGGGATCTCTGTCGTGAACCTTACACAGCAGCTACTTTAACCTAAGAAAATCCAACTATTCTTATGCTACAGAACTAAGTACTTCTAAATTTTCAGCCAACAACTAGAACTTTTCCAACTCCTTTAGCAAAGCCAGGGCAGACTCCCTGAGGCGTCTCGTGTTTGCCTCGTGCCCAAAGTGCTCCATCAGCCACCACCACCCCCAAAGAATTAATGTTTTAGGAGCGTTAATCCGACAAAGCAGGGCAGGCACTGGGAAGGCCTCCTTTCCCTGGTGCTTACGCAGAATTAGCCGCAGGAACGTGAAACCAACTCACTGGTCAGCCCGAGAGTCTCCGAATGCCACTCCTTGGCTAGCAATACCATCGAGATAAAGGAACAGATTTCAGCAATGCTGATTAAAAAAAAAAAATGTGTTTTTCTGAATTAATTTTAGGAGTTGTGTTTTAAATTAAGTGCCATTTCTTTTAACCAAGCACTCAGAAAATAATTGTCCATAACAGAAAAAAAAATTACCATCACCATTTTCATACAAATGTTGTGCTGTTTCATAAAAATAGCAAGAATAACTTATGTGGGTTGAATCCTAAGTTAAAGGTGGTAGAAATTATTTCTTGACAAAAAGGATGGACTTATTTCTTTTTTCCTGAGTTATCTTAAGGAAACCATATTCATAATCTAATAATAAAGTCTGGGATGAGTGTGACTGGTTTGCATTTTGTCGGTGCTGCCTTTAAAAAACTGTTGTTAGAAACATGATTTCATGTAAAAGGTGGAAGGGAGTGAGTGTATAATAATTTTAATGTACGACACTCACTAAACATGACAGCAAGGAACCTGTTTTTTCAGGAGTTTACAGATTGCCCCTTAGAGCTCAATCTGATATATTTTCTATTTTTGGTGGGAACCACCTTCAAACAATATTAAAGAATCAAATTTGATTAGGATTAACCTGCCATTATTCCTGGCATTATCCATGTCTGTTAGTGATTGAAGGAAATTACTTAGGCCTGCAAGAGAAATGTCCACTGCCATCTTGGTTTCAAGGGGGAAAGAAGGAGCAAAGAGACATTATCTCCAAATAATGAAGACTCTCACGCATCCTGCTCTAAAAATTGGACTTAATGCCCCCAAAAGAATTCAATTCTGCCTTTGCTGAACACAAAGACCTCTGGAGTTAAAGACATGTTAAAATCACCGCTTGACTTTGTATTCATATTTGTACATATATGCAAATATGAAGCCACCTAAGAAAGAGAAAACAAGCCTAGAGTTTTCAAGGCTTGTAATTCATATTTTAGCAAGCATGCCACCACAATTTTGGCAAAGGGTTTCTACCACTTCAAAGTTATTTTTATTTCCCTGCTTTTCTAAGGCAAATGCTTTCTGAAGGTTTCCCAAATACTTTCAGCAACTGAAACCACTAGATGCCTTTAAGTTTTCAAATCATGGGCTTCTGCTCAAAGTGCCTGTCTTAAGAGGAATAAAAAGCATCGTCGACTTACCCAGGAGACGTTTTTCCCCTTTGGTGCTTTCAGCATGACAGCCTGCAGCGCTGAGGCCACCACCAGCAGTTTCAGCAACATGGAAGATCCCAGGGGAATATTCCGGAGCCCTTTGTTACCCAAATGCATAAAGTCCCCTGGTGTGCCAAACACAGCGACGGTGAGGGAGGGTTGGGGGCCCCTCAGACAACCTGCTCTTCTTTTTGTGTTCAGTGTGTCAACGCACACAAAGTCAGGCCACAGCCACAGGCCCCCAGGATGCACAGGCAGGCGACTCTGGAGGGTCTCCCATGCACCCCCAAAACCCAGAGTGGCTCATCACTGTAAAAACCACACCTGAATCCGTGTGGAAAGCTCCAGGTCACAGAGGCGTTCCCCACGCAGGGAGCTGGGTGCAGGACGCCAGGGGAGGGAAGGCAGGCGCCAGGACGCAGGGTGAACTGCAGGTGGCCTCCCCGTGACCAGGTGCTGGCCTCCAGGGCTGCCGGGGGATAAAGAGGACGCAGGGCTGGGTTTCCATAAATAATCCAGGCTCAGGGGCTGCACCTGGCCGACCTGCCTCGGCTGCAGCTCCCCCGCCGCGGGCCTCCTGAGACGGCTCCTCTGTGGGAAGGGGAGCAGGGCGAGGCCCGGGGACAGGGCAGGCTGGTGACCGGCGGCTCCCTGGCAGCTGAGCCCTGCGCTCCGGCTCAGCCCCCCGCCCGCGGGATTAACCCCGACCCAGGCGACACGTGGCGCTGTCCCTGGGGATTAGTGGGCGCTGGCGGACCGGATCGCACCGCAGGCCCTCGGCCAGCTGTGGTGCCCCCGGAAACGGCCGCTCCGGGGGCCTTCCGGAAGGTCAGCTGGGGGAGCCCCCGCCTGCAGAGACAGGCACCCCGAAACCCACGGGAGGCTCGCAGGCCAGAGCAAGGGCCTTCTCCCTTCACTTCATTTGGCTTTTCTCCCAAAGTAATGTCCCCCACCGTGGGAGTTAAGCCGTGTTCTCACGTTTCCCGGAGATCCTTTCCCTGTGGGTGGGAGGGGGGGGCAAGGCGGGGTGCTGGGGGCCCCCATGCTGAAGGTGAAATCCGTGACAAGCGGGGAATGGGTGCTGGGCTGGGAGAGGCCTGCAGACAGCTCTGGGGCCAAAACTGCGACTCTGGATTTGCCTTCCTGGGGGCCATTCCCAGTCTACTCCAGAACTTTCTTCAAGGACCTTCCACTGCCCTCAACGAGTGTCAGGGACGGGCCCCACTGGGGCTTTACGTCACCACACCCCAGGCTCCTCTCAGGGCATCACTTGATCGCGTCTGCGTAAAGCACAGACAGACGGACGGACTGTGGTAGGACAGCCAGGGCAGCACCCTCGGGGCCATGAGACCTGGGGTGGGGGAGCAGCGGAACCCCTCCAGGGAACCAGTGTTCGAGACTCTGACTCCGCACCCCAAAATATGCACCCCAAATGGAGGCAGTACAAATCACTTTTGACTAAAAAGTCCCCGATGTTGTAGTTAAAATTCATACATGAACTGACACTTCAACCAACTCAAAATCAGAAGAGTAAAAATAGACACAGAAATGGGAATGAAACATTGTTTTTTAAGTCATGGTTTTTACTTAGCTTATTGTGAGTTTCCCACGTGTTTCTGTGTGCGTTTGTGTGTGTCTCTGTGTGTACGTCTGCATGTGTTTTCCGTAGATCTGGGTCTGTGTGTGTCTGTGTGTATCTGCGTGGGTTGTGTCTTGTGTGTGTATTGGTATTTCTTGTCTTGTAGGTTTGTGTGTCTGTGTGTCCGTGTGTGTGTGTGTGTGTGTGCGCGCACATCTGCGTGTGTGTGAATCTCATCTGCCTCATTATGTGCTGAGCTATCTAAGGACCTGGCTGGCATCTCCTCTTTTCTTCTCCAGGGAATACAATACTCATGGTTGCTCAATAACTGTTGTTGCCTAATTGGTTACAATCCCTTTATGAATTTAAAAAAAGGCTCTTTGAATATAATTTTCAGTTAAAATGTTCTGCAATACAACACTATTGAAAAACGAATAAGGCATTTTGGAACCTGATGTTTCGACTGAAATATGAATCTAGGGATTTACTTAGACTTGTAGTTTTATATTTCAAATTTCCGCCCAATCCAGACCAAGCTTAGGGTCCTAGAAGGGAGTTGGCATATACGTACGACCAGATCATATAACACTCCTAGAAATACTTAGCTTCAAAGCACACCTAAATCTTTGT
Organism: Myrmecophaga tridactyla; assembly: GCA_004026745.1. Taxonomy (NCBI): domain Eukaryota; kingdom Metazoa; phylum Chordata; class Mammalia; order Pilosa; family Myrmecophagidae; genus Myrmecophaga; species Myrmecophaga tridactyla. The sequence continues at coordinate 7,797 of PVIY010058045.1, read as the reverse complement.
TCCCTTGAATCATAATGGTCTGGTGTCCAATCAACAACTCTCTGCAGATTTTCTGAGCCTCTTTCATTAATCTAGATGATTACAAAGTCCTAGCACAAAAATGTCAGAATTTATTTTGAAAACTTGAATTTTTAAGACTGTCTAAATTATTTATACATTTGATTTAAACTGTAACTTATTTCATGGACTATCTGCTTTTTCCCCAAGTTGAAGGTCCTCAACTTGGCATCCTTGGACGCAAAGGGGTCCGAGCATAAAACTCAGAGGGTTCATGAACATCAATGAGAAATAGGCATCTTCATTTTTGGTAACCTCAGGCTGAAATTCAGCATTTCTTTCCATTATGAATGTTGGCAACAAGCCATAGTAATGTTGGCCACACCTGTGACGACACCCATGCAAATCCCAGATATTTTCACAACAGATTCTAACTGCTCCAGATGCTCTGAAGTACAGCCCCACCCTCTAGTTAGAGAAATGCATGCTGAGTTACCTAGGGGAAAGCTGCAACTGACTTTGCAGTTTATTTTGAAATGTATAAAAACAATAAGAGAGTTTGCTGATGGATGGATGGATAGATAGATGAAAAGATGTGTGATAAAATGGGAGAATGTTAATGAACGTTAGTGGCAGAATCTAGAGAGTGGATACACAGGTGTTCTCTCTATGATTTCAACCTTCCTCCACATTTGAAATTTTTCTTAATAAAATGTTGGAAAAATAGTATGTTCTTCACCCTTCAAAATTGTGATAGTAATTATACCCATTATCAGTGACACTATTGAATGCATTAATAAAAACGACACATAATACTCTATCACAGATTTGGTTTGAGGGATATGCTGAAATTTTATTTCAATAGGATTATTTTCTTTTATAATTCTTCATAGTTCATATTAAGCACTTAAAATACTGCTCTAGAAAGGGTTCCCTGGGCGTCACCAGACCACAAATGGTCCATGGCACAAGCAGTTTGTTTCATCTCTAAGACTCTGTCTTCTGGTTTGAAACTGCGCCGTACCCCGGAAAAGCCACGCCTTTCAATCCCGTGGGTACAGCCCCGCCATGGGTGGGACTTTAATTAGATTAGTCCTGTGACAATGCGGCCCCACCCTCTCAAGGTGGGCCTTAATTAGTTTACTGGAGTCCTTAAAAGAGCCCCTGAAGAGAGAGCGCTGAAAGCCGACCCAGAGGGCAGAGGGCAGAGAAGCTCAGTGCAGAAGGCGGCCGCAGGAGCCCAGAGCCGGGAGAGCGGCCAGCAGACGTGGCCACGCGACTTCCCACGGGACAGAGGCGCCCCCAGGCCCCGTCGGCCTTCCTGAGTCAAGGCACCTTCCTCTGGATGCCTTAATTCAGACGTTTCTATGGCTTTAGAACTGTAACTTGTAACTTAACAAATCCCCTTTGTAAAAGCCGACCATTTCTGGCGGATTTCACTCTGGCCACTTTAGCAAACTGAAACCCGTGCTGAGGTGTCGCTGCTCGAAAAGGTTCTCTGTGGTTCTACTGGTGACTCTGTCTGTTCCTTCGGACAGCGGCTATGACAAAGGCCACACCCTGGCTGGCTTCGGCCAAAGGAGCTCGTGGTCTCAGGGTTTGGGGCTGGACGTGTGTGCAGGGAGGTGTCTGAGGGCGCGCCTCCTCCTGGAATCTGCAGTGTCCCCACGTCCTCCCCAGACGGCCTCACACCCTCGCCGTGGTCGGCCTCTGCCCTCCACCACCTTCATGTCCAGCTCCCTCCCCCTGACTCCAGGTGGCCTCAGCTGGAGAAAGTCCCCACAGATCCCACCCACAAACGTCCAACAACAGATGTCTCCAGGGCCCCAGGCACGAGGGTCCCACAGCCTGCAACACGGGTTAAGACTGAACACGGCCTCGGCGGATGCATGATCCACACCCCCGGTTCACCCAGACGCTAGGACAAGGCAGGGAAGGGTCCTGCCCGCAGGTTTCAGGGAAGGGTCCTGCCCGCAGGTTTCAGGGGCAGCCTGGCCCTGCCCACACCATGACGCGGGCCTGGCCGCAGGCCCCGCTTGCTTTTGGCCCCCCACACCTGGCCCTTTGTTTCCAGCAGCCCCAGTAGACGAGACCCCTCCTGCTTCAAGGACTGAGCACAGGTCCTCATGCCCAGTGGACCCCTGTTCTAGTTTGCTAGCTGCCAGAATGCAGTATACCAGAGACAGAATGGCTTTTAAAAAGGGGAATTTAATGAGTTGCTAGTTTACAGTTCTAAAGCCGAGAAAATGTCCCAGTTAAAGCAAATCTATAGCAATGTCCAATCTAAGGCACCCAGGGAAAGATACCTTGGTTCAAGAAGGCCGATGAAGTTCAGGGTTTCTCTCTCAAGTGAGAAGGCACATGGCAAACACGGCGTCATCTGCTAGCTTTCTGTTCTGGCTTCCTGTTTCATGAAGCTCCCCGGGAGGCGTTTTCCTTCTTCATCTCCAAAGGTTGCTGGCTCATGGACTCTCTACTTCATGGTGCTGTAGCATTCTCTGCTTTCTCTGAATCTCTTTCATTCTCCAAAATGTTTCCTCTTTTATAGGATGCCAGAAAATTATCAAGACCTATCTAAATGGGTAAAGACACATTTCTCCCAATCCAGCTTAACAACCACTCTTGATTAAATCACATGTCCAGGGAGATGATCTGATTACAGTTTCAAACACACAGTGTTGAATAGGGATTATTCTGCCTTTATGAAATGGGATTTAGATTCAAACATGACTTCTCTAGGGGACATACATCCTTTCAAACCAGCCCAGCTGCCCAGAAGATCTACCAGCGCCTGCATCACAGACACGAGACCTCATCATGGGCTGGCCTCTTGGCGTGGGGGGCCATAACCCCTACACATAACGTAAAGTCACAATGGACACGGGGGCCGCCAAGTCTAGTTTCTGCAGAGACTTTCCCAGCTGCCGAAACCAACACGACGCAATGGAAGTGTCAGCATGGGGGTCAGCCCAGCGGTGCTTTCCCCGGGAGGCCACCGGCATCCTGGGTTGCTGCCGCGATCCCGGCTCTTGGCTTTTCCTTCACACAGCGAGGCACAGGGTGGCTCTCCCTTCCCTGTGGGGTCCCGCTGACTCCCGGCATCCTGCGTCCCTGTGCCTGTCTCTACAAAGCCACCAGAAATAGGGCCACGGCCACTCTGGCTCAGCCACACCATACCTGGAAGGACTTCTCTCAAGGCCCTGCCCCACAGCAGGCTCACACCCCCAGGAATGATTAGGGTTCTAAACATGTTTTTCTAGGGTACATAATTCAACCCCCAAAAGACTAGGGGTACAGTTTATGTTCCTTGATGTGATTCTGCATTTAGTGCATGTATTCTCAATGCAGGAATTAATCTTTAGGAGAATTTTATTGTGTCCATCCAGGTATATTTCAGGGACCTTGAATATATCAGCAAAATCTTTTAACTGATCTTTTAGCAAGATTGTAAAAACTGGAAACAGATAAGATAGATGAACAAATCAGGTGATAATGAAAAAAAAAGGCAGTGAAAGGAGAGCTCCTTTCCAGTTAGCGTGAGCCTGCAGAGCCTCTGTCCCTAGTGGAGAAGCCATGCCCTGTGCGTGCCCAGGGCTGAGCAGCCCCCGGAAGCCATGTGCTGGGGCCTCGACGGTCCAGGAGCCACTGTGACTCTGCACCACAGGGAGCAGGGGCCCAGGGGCCTGTGCACAGGCAGACCCCAACCCAGCCCCTGCAGCCAGGCCCTGCCCTGCAGGCTTGCAGGTGCGTCTGCCAGGTGGGATGCGAGCAGGCCCTCTGCCCTTCTGCCCTGCAGCCCCTCTGTCCAGCTGTCCTGCAGCCCCTCTATCCTGCAGCCCCCCTCTCCTGCAGCCCCTTTGTCCTGCAGCCCCCCTCTCCTGCAGCACTCCTTGTCTTGCTGTCTTGCAGCTCGCCTGGCTCTGGTCTCCACTGCAGTGTGATGTGTGCCCCTCATGGACCACAGCGCTGCAACTCTCCACTCTGGCACCCCCAGGGCTCGCCCAGCTAGCACGGCTAGAGTGGGGTAGGGCACTAAATCCCCCCAGGGAGGCTCCCCAAGAGCTGGGGGCAGAAGCTGGTGGGGCAGTGTCCTAGCATTGCCTCCTCTCAGGGATTGCTCTGGGGGTTCTGGCACGTTCTCAGGGGGCTGGTGGGTCAGTCCCCTTCACCCATGGCAGAGACCCTGAGAACCGCCCTTCCTGGCAGCCCCTCCTGCTCCTGTGCCCCAGAGACCACGCAGTGAGCGGCCGGCATGGGGCCCTCATCTCGGGCCCTGCCCTGCGGAAATGCTGGACTGGCCAGTGGGGAGCAGCCCCCAGGTCCGGGCCAGCCTAGCGCAGGCTCTCCTACCAATGGGGTGGTGGGTCTGCAGCATGGGACATGCTCGGTGAGCCCCTCCCAGGAGGGCCCTGGACGAGGGGGCCAGCAGACATTTCCCCTTTGGGGCCTTCGGTCACTCACCAACAAGCCTAACACCCCGGGACGTCCCGCAAGGCCTCCGACGGCTGTGTGGCATTCAGCAGGCGCTCACTAAATGCCTGCTGGGGAACTGAGTGGCCCTAACCCTTGGCTGTCCTGCCCTTGCACAACCTGTCGGGGCCTTGCCCTGACCAGGTAGAGGTCCGTCCTGAACCCCAGCTGCCCGGGTAACCTAGGTGCAGGTGACGCCGCCGGGGACGGCACGGGGGGCAGGCAGGGGCTGCGGTCAGGCCCGCCTGCGAGGGACCCCGACTCCTCCACTCGAGAGGGACCCCAACCCATCCACCCGCAAGGGACCCCAACTCCTCCTCCCGCGAGGGACCCCAACCCATCCACCCGCAAGGGACCCCAACTCCTCCACCCACAAGGGACCCCAACTCCTCCTCCCGCGAGGGACCCCAACCCATCCACCCGCAAGGGACCCCAACTCCTCCACCCACAAGGGACCCCAACTCCTCCTCCCACGAGGGACCCCAACCCATCCACCTGCAAACTGCGGCAGCGCAGCAAGGCCTGGCCTGGGCTGGCAGAACGGTGAGCTGCGGTGCCCAGGTCCCCCACACAAGGCCCTGGCCGCACCTGGCCTGCGGGGCTGCTGGGCACGAGGAGGGACACGGCCCGAGGGACGCAGCCACGCCAGGAACTGCAGGGCGCTGCCCGCTCTGGGCTCTTGCTCACGCAGGACACACCTGGCAGGGGGGGTTGGCCCAACCCTGTCGGGGCCTCACTGTCCCCCGCCAGCGGGGCCGTCCCCGTTCACCTGCCATGGCTGAAGCCGAGATCAAACGGATACGTCCGGGAGAGTGACGCGGGGGCTGTGAGGGCGACACGTCGGGGAGGCCATGGCCAGGCTGCCGCCCACTCCGCACACTACACGAGGCTGGCCCGGGGCTGAGCTCTCCAGTGGGACACGGTGATCTGTGTCCACCAGGGAGCTGACATTTTTCTAACATGCACAGAGCGCAGCTGGGGTGTACGATACACACACAGACGTGAGGTCGGGCGCTGCTGGCAGCCTGCAGCCCTTGAGGCCACGAGAAGGGGCTGCATCATCCCCCCAGCCGGTGGCAAGTGTGAGCTGGCACGGGGGAGGTGCTTGGTCAGTGTTCCCAGCTTCCCCCTCTCCCTCCCCTCCCCCACCTCCCCCCTTCCCCCTCCCCCTCCTGTCTGTCTTCTCCACCCCACCCTCCTCCTATAAATGCAAGTCACAAACACTATGCCAGTTGAAGGTGCCAACTGTGGCGGAAACACACCAAGTATTAATAATTCAAAACCCAATTTACATCTATTCAAAACTAATCCATGTGTACTCATGCTTTTGAATGAGGCCAATTAGCAATGTCTAAAGCTGTTTTCCCTCATTTTTAATACATAATAAATAATCACGTACTGTAGTAAATGATGTGCTAATACTGTCCTGAATCTCGAGCCTAACAAGCAGAGCCACGAGCCCAGCGGCCAGGGCTGCTGACCCGCAGCTTGAGGGCCGCCGCGGCCGCAGGGCTCCCAGGCAGGGCGCTGTCCCGTGGGCCGAGGCAGGGGGCCGGGCCCGGCGTTAGGGCCCCTGGAGCGCGCCCGGAGAACTGGCCTAGCTCAGGCAGGAGCCGCGAATCCTGCCCGGGGCCCCGGCACGTCTGCGATGGGCCATCGCGGTGACTCTCCGATGCGCTGCTGCTGGCTGAGCCTGTCCTCAAGGACAGGGGGCAGCCATCGCAGTGACCTCCGTCCCGGGCCACACGGGCACCCCCTGCGCGGAAACGACCCCGCCGGCGTCCGCCAGGCCCCTCCGAGGCGCCGCCGAGCAGGACCCGCGGCCGCTCGCCACCCGAGGGGACAAGGACGCGGGCACGCTCTGGCCAGGCCCTGCCCTTGCCGCAGTCACGGGCGCCACACGGCACTCAGCATCCCCGGCAGTGAACGCGGGGGGCGGGGGCTCTGTGCTGGCGCCTCCGGGCCCCTTCCAGGAGCACAGGACCATCTGTCCCACCAAGATGGGGGCAGCGACAGAGCCAGCCAGACCCACCAGATTTGATTAAACCGGCCAGTGAGGAGGTCAGAGTGACCTTGACTGAGAAGGAGTGGAGGAGCGGAAACAGTGAGGCTTCTCAAAGCTTCCCAAGTCCTCGGCCCCAAGCAAGACTCACTAAAGATAAGGAACCCAACCATTTCCAGAAACGACCGGAAATATGGTGTGAAAAGCAGAAGGACTGCCTTTGGCCATCTCCCTACTTCCTAGCTCCGTTTCCTTTAATATGAATACAATTTTGGTCTAAGTAAGTCACATTCTTGTGAGTAAAACTAGGAAAATGAGAAGGACATGCTTACGTCTTGTCCCCAGGCCTGGCCCTCCTCGCCCTTCCCTGGCTGGCTGGGGCCCACTGGGGCGCTGCCTGACCCCCCAGGCCACACTCACGCTGCCCGGAGCTCCCATGGGCCCTGCCCTGACACCCTGGGCCCCTCGCCCAGGCCGAGGTGCATGTCACAGCACCCAGGTGAGGGCTCACCCCTGCCCGCCCCTGCTGCTCACTGGGCATGCTCTGCGCAAATTCCCCGTCGACCCCCTGCCCAAGCCCCTGCCCTAAGCGCATCGGGGTTGGCTGCCTGGTTTGGGAAGTAAGGCACAGTCCCGGGTGCCCACAGGGCTGGGGGGCCCCAGGGAAGGCGGGGGGCTGGGGAGGGCACGGCCGACATCCGATAAGGGGCCATCCCCACTGACCTCTGTACATCGCTTGTGCCGCCTCACCCTTTGCTTCTAGGCTTAATTTAATGTGAAGATGCCGGGCGGTGCTGCCTTTTTGCCCAAAGTCTGCACAACTCTAAGTTTCAATATTATACGAAGTTGGAATGAATGCACGACACGCAGATATTCTGCATTAATTCATTGTTAATTTGAGATTCCCAAGAAATATGTGTTAGTACTTTGATGTACTGAAATTTATGGAAGACTGGCAATGAATAAAGGAAAGTTGAATCACAAGTTCCTTATTTAACATGAACAAATTTTCACTTTTCTGGTTGTAATTAAGTCAGATATTTTGAAACCAGAAAAGTTGTTTCACACTAATAAAAACTGACGGTAGACGCTTTGCTTTGACATTTTAACAATGTGTGCTCGGTTAAACCGCACGCTGATTTAGAAACATCGATCATCACACTTGCTGCCTAGCCTATGCTGCCCCACAGTAGAGGTACTGGTAGCTAAATTCAAAATTTATAAGAAACGTAAAACCTCAGGAGCTGCAGGGAGAACACGAACGTGCTTTACTTTCTTCAGGGAGATCCCAGAACCAGGAGGCTGCTCCGTGCACGCCCTCCCACCCG
>PVIY010058044.1:0-12620 GCA_004026745.1 Myrmecophaga tridactyla | reverse complement strand
CCATCACCCATCACCCATCACCATACCACCATCACCACTATCACCACCACTAGCACCACACCACCACCACCACTGCCACCACTATCACCACCACCACCATCACCAGGAGAAAGAGCTACTCTTTATTGAGCATTTAGTGTGCGTAAAACATGGTATGAAGAGCTTTCCATGCATCTGCTTACTGATCCTCATCAGCATCTTATGAAGTATTTCCATCATCACTGCCCCTAATTTACAGATAAGTAAATTGAGGTTCCAACAAACTCATCCAAAAACAAGAATTCAGCTGGGTTAGGAATCTGGGACTATCTGACCCCAGAGCTCATGCTTCTAACCACTGTACAATACTTGCCCCTATTTGTATAACTTAGGACAGATTTCAGCAGAATCTTGGAATCACCAATATCACTGACTATCTTGTTTAACCATATTATGGTCCATAGGGGGAAACTGAGGCCACAGATGAAGAGGGGCTTGCCTAAGGCCCTGAAACCACGGTCTTCAGCCTGAGCTCAGAAAGACAAGCATCCAAGCCTGCATGACTGTGGCCTAGATGCTCCCAGCAGCTGAACAGCCAGACTGGGTGTCTTTCCAGGGGTGTAGACCCACCCAGGGTCAGTCTTTGGATCTGAACACTCCCAGTTAAAGGGCCAGCATTTCGGGCCACCAGAAAACTTGCTCAAGCCCACAGCAAATTTTGCAGACTCTTAGGCTTACCATATGCAAAGCTGGGGTTAAGGACACCTGCTCCCAGGTGGCGCAAAGATTAATCAAGGAAACATCCTTGCCGTCATCCCCTGGAAGGAGCATTTGGAGCGTGGTGCTGAGAAATCCTCCTTCCCTTTCTCTGAATCCCCCAAGCAAGGTAGGCTCTGTCACCACCCGCTTTGCCCAGGAGGAAACTGAGGCTTTGCCATGGAAAGCCCAAGCCAACAGTTGTGAGCGGCAAGACCAAGACACACCCCAGAGCCTCCTGCACTCCTGAATCTCCTGCATCCCAATGGTCCTGCCCCCTCTGCATCTTGCTTCTCAGCTGTGTCTTTCTGCAAGTGGAAACGCCCAGTGGGGAGGGACCTTACTTTTGGCAGAGGGGAATGCAGCACTTCTATGCGAGCACTGAGCCAGTCCAGGCCCGGTCAGGGGCAGCCTTTATGACTGCCCTTGTCTAACCACAGTGATCTGGTCACAGATGTTAACATCCTGCCTGATGGCCCCTTTGTAAAGGAACAGATGATCCTGACATATTGTGGGGAGAGAGAGAGAAAATATGCAATATGCAAATATGCACAGATTTACATGTCAGGCACATGGCAAATGTTGAAAGGAGCTTTATTTGTTGAGCTATAATGTCCAAGGGATTCAATAAACACACCCCCAGCAGCAGAGATGGGGGTTGCATGCAGGTGTGGGGCCTGCAGGGCCCAGTGATGTCTGCGGGGGAGGTGGAAGGTGGCAGGGAGACCTCTTACAGGTGGCAGGCCTGGCTGAATCCAGGTGGAGAAGGGCCATTGGTGAGCAGAGAAGAAGCTGCTTCTGCAAACCTGCCATCCTTAACCTCCACGGCCAGGTCTACACTGACCAATGCCACAAGAAAATCAGCCACGCACCAAGACAGGGCCGGGCTGAGGTCTGAGGTTGGCTCCAATCTCCTCTCCCATGTGAGGGGTTTGGCACTTGTCTACCAAATGTGTAGAGACAAATTTTGTAGCTAGCTGCTGGGTTATCACTGCCTGTTCTGTGGGGAAAAAGAAGGGATGAGCTGTGGGGACATCTCTCCACCCATTTCTGCCCCCCAGACATGACCTCCGGGTCCCCTGACATACTCATACACCTCACTCCTCTTTCCAGTGCCCATTCAGTGAGCATTTGCTAACAGGATTCCATGGCCACTTGTGCTGTGTTCTGATGATAGTGAGGTGAATGAACCTGGTGCCTGGCTTCAGGGCACTCACAGATCAACGCAGGAGCAGTCACTGAAATTGAGAAACGCAGAATAGTGTGACGAGAGCCACCAGTACCACCATTTATTGGGCACTTCTATGTGCAGGTACCAGGCTTCACACTTTACATGCAGGGAAGTCTTGCCCCTGGAAGACTGTGCACATAGTGGGCTAGTGTTCTCCTTCCACTCACCCTGTCGAACCCAGCCTTACACAGTGCAATGTATCACTTTGTTTATCTGTGTACTGAGCATAGAGTAGCTGCTGAGAAAAATGTATGTCAGGAAGGACCGGCCCCACCCAGGGCACAGGGTATGACCTCAGCTATTAACAGTGTCATCCGTCCCACTTCTGACCTTTTCTTCTCTTGCAGGACTATTCTCAAGCCCTGCATCCAACCCACAGCCTCTTTGGTACTGGGAGAATAGAGGCCATTAGGCACCCAGTCTTTTGTTCCTGCCCCTGGTGGAAGGCCAATTCTTATACTTTCCTCTGGGTTCCATGCCCTTCTTGCCTCTCTTGACCATGTCCTCTCTCTTCCCATTTCTTTAACGACTTCAACTTCACTCGTCCATGCTTCCTTGCATACAAGCTACTTAGGCTTCTCCCATCCTTGATATCCCCTGGTCCTTAGAGTCACTACCTTCTTATCTTATCAGCAGCAATAATTTGATGGAATTGCCTTGGTTCCCTTTTTCCGTTTTCTTTTTCCCTGTTCTTGTGGCTTGGATACGCCATTCCTGATGCCCACTTCAGCTGGAACATGCCTACCGTTCTTGCAGAACCAGCTCAAATGTGATACCTTCTAAAACATTGCAGGAGGTACTGTTGATACCACATTCCATATCCTCTTGGCCCATCCTGAGTTGTCCTGCAGTGGCATGCTGAAAGACTCCTTAAATACCCACTTCTCTTGTCTTCTATGCCTTGGGCCTTCTCTGGGATGCAAACTTTCTCATCTGAAAGCAGGCACAACATCAAAGGATAGGGGACCAAATGCATGCAAGGGACAGCCCTCTGATTGTGGGGAATGAGAGTCAGGGGATAAATGCTCCAGTCTCCCCATCTTTCAGGAGGATGATAATGCAGTTTTCTTTTTTGGGTTTCTCAGAGCCCAGTGAGATTGAGCCCCAGGTACCCATAGAGGTAATCACATATCAACACCATTTTGTTGGCTTTTTTCACATCCTGAATCACTCACTGTGCTTCCTGGAACTACCTCCCAAATAAAAACGTATATCCTATATCCAGAACTTATATTCTTGACTCAGGGTTTCTGCTCTAAGATAGATGCTTGCTCCACTTGACCTCCAAGATGGTTAAATTTGCTCTTCTCTTGATCTCTGATGCCCATTAGGATACTTTCTGTCCCGTGCAAGACTGAGTTCTTTGGTAATGTCAAGTTCTTGGTATGTCCCTATCACTAAGCACAGTTCTTGGCAAACAGATGACTATTAAATGTTTGCTGCATGAGTGAAAAAATGAATGATTGAATGAATGCATGAATGAGTAAATGAATTTTCAATGTACCTAAGCCTGCTTGATGGATCCAGTGAGGTAAGTAACAAAAATGTATCTGATCTTTTAAAGCCAACCTCTTCTGACAACAGAAAACCTACTCTCATATGACCTGCCTTTCACTCTGGAGGCCTTTCACTCTGCTCAAGACCCCTCAATTCCTCCCTCCGTGACACAATCTGTTGGGTACAGCCCAGAATGTCCTCCTGCTAGGAAAAATCCTCAGAGTATTGACCTTCTCAGTGGGAAATTCCAACTCCAGTTGTTAATAAAAGTTAAAGGAACATAGTGAAATGCTATCATACTATGATATAATTCAATGTTGGATTTTCTCAGCTGTTCTTCTGGGTTCATTCAGAAGCATCCCAAAGAATCTATTTGCAGCCAATGGGACTAGACCCAGGGAATGATCTTTTCTGCAAATTTATTTATTCAGCTCAAATGTGCCCATGATCAAGCTTTCTAGTAGGAACAATTAAAATTGTGGTTGGGGAATTGAAGGGACTGCTTCCAAGCTGAGTTGTGCAGCCTGTATCTGGTTTTTATTTCCTGGGGATGGGACACTGAGCAGAGCCAGAACGCAGCACTCTTATCTCACAATCATTTCACAATAAGAAAACTGAAGCTTGCAGGTAGGATGGTGGTGACCCAAGTTCATAGCAGAGCAGAGTTGAGACTCTGAACTTGCATACAGGAAATCCCACTCCTCTCATTTTCCTCCAAGGCAGCAAGAGTGAGAATCAAGCCAAAATCCAATAAACCTCTTGGATGGTTCACAAGGTTTTGCCTGACATTGAATTAAAGATGCTGGCCTGGAAATCAGGGAACTGAAATCTGGTGCTGGCTCTGCCCCTCATTTGCAGTACAACATTGGGCAACCCTATTCCCTTCTCTGGGTCTGTTTCCTCTTGTAAAATGAGAGTGATGCTCTACAAGGAGTCTTCTAACTTCTAAAATCTATAATCCTCTGGGTCCCAGTTTCTCCATATGTCAAGTGGGAAAAATCTGAGGATGCTGTGAGGATCATGTGGGTTCCAGAAGGAGCTCCTTGGCACAATTGCAAAACTTGGGACAGTGTTATCATCACTCACACACCTGCAGCAAGGTGGTGCTGAGAGCAGAGCTATTCCAAATCTGAGGTGCTAGAAGGAGTGAAGGAGAAACCAATGTGTCATTTCCTGTTAGGAAGTTCTTACACCAGTAGAGGAGCTGGTTCTACAGGTGGGTTGTAGATCCTGGAGGCCCCAAACCTTTCCCTGGGCAGCTGAGCCCAGTTTCTCCTCACTGTTTCCATAAGTAAGATAGGAGATATCCTAAGCTTCCAGTCCAAGGGCCTTGGAAGAGGAGCAAGGTAGGGAGGAAAGGGAGAAAATGGAAGAGGAAAAGGGAGAGGAAGGGGAAGGAGAACGACATATTCCTTTCTCTGGTAAAAAATGACTCTAGAAACATTGGAGATCAGAGCCTGAATCCATCACTCACTAGTTGAGTAATTGGGGTACAGTCACTCAGTTCTAATCCTCAAGTTACCTCACCTGTAAATTGGGGATGAGAATGGTACCTCTGTCATAAGGATAATGATAGCAAAGCACTTAGCTCCATATCTGGCTCAGGGTAAGTTCTTAATTCATGGTAGCCAGCAGCGGAAACAGCAACAGCATTAGTAATTACTGCAAATCTACTAAGTGATTGTTCTTTAGGGAAGGCTGCAGATTCTCCATGCTGACCATGGGGACAGGAAGACAAAAACGTTTTCTTGGAGAGAAGCAGATGAGTCTCCCCAAGTGGCAAGAGATCTGGAGAGGAACAGAGACCTCTGCTTAAGGGAGTGTAGTAAACAACTTTTTATTATGTCAGAGATAACAAGAATTATTTACAACCTGATAAGTATTATATTAATGAGGAGAACAGTGGTCAGTTCATGGGATTATATAACAAGCTGAAGGTAAATTTCATGCCAATAGATCAGTCAGAAAGAACTGTAAATGGAGAACCATGGGCAAATGATTGTCAGGTGTATGAAACCACGGTGTGAATTTAGAGAAACAAGAGAGGGTTGCACCAGTTTGAAAGGATGGATGTACCCTAGAAAAACTATGTTTTAATCCTAATCCCATTTTGTAAAGGCAGCTGTTTCTTCTAATCTCTATTCAATACTGCATGTTGGAAACTTTCATTAGATTATCTCCATGGAGATGTGACTCACTCAAGAGTGGGTGTTAAATTGCATTAGGTGGAGATGTGCTTATACCCATTCCAGGTGGGTCTTGATTGGTTTCACTGGAATCCTTTGAAAGAAGAAGCACTTTGGAAAAAGCTAGAGAATGACATGAGAGAAAGTCATGAGATCCTGAGAGAGCAGAATAACATAGCCATGAGAAGCAGAGTCCACCAGCCAGCGACCTTTGGAGATGAAGAAGGAAAATGCCTCCCAGGGAGCTTCATGAAACAGGAAGCCAGGAGGGAAAGTTAGCAGATGTTGGTGTGTTTGCCATGTGCCTTTCCAGATGGAGAGAAACCCTGACTGTGTTCACCTGTGCCTTCTCACTTGAGAGAGAAACCCTGAACTTCGTTGGTCTTTTTGAACCAAGGTATCTTTCCCTGGATGTCTTTGATTGGACATTTCTATAGACTTGCTTTCATTGGGATATTTTCTCAGTCTTAGAACTGTAAACTAGCAACTTATTAAGTTCCCCCTTTTAAAAGCTATTCCGTTTCTGATATATTGCATTCCAGCAGCTAGCAAACTAGAACAGGGGGATTCACAGTGACCAAGCACTGATTTGTGGTAGCCACCCTCTTATACTCACTAGGGTTGGCATTAAATTTAAAATAAGGTACATCAAGTGGAAAAACATTCCCCAAATCCAATAGTGGGTGAGTAGTGAGCCTGGATTCTAACCCAGATCTGTCTTATACCAAATCTCTGACCAATATCAAAGTTGGCCCATGCCATGTCTTTGGAATGACCTTCCCAGACCTCCAGCAAGACTGGATGATAGAGCAGCTGAGGACTGAGAAGCATAGACAGACGATGGGATGAATGAGAAGTATAACCAGGGACTATGATCTGCATGACAATATAGTCTGTAAAATAAGCAAATATATTTCCATAGGATGTTGTAATATCCTTAGGTCATGGGGTATCTCGGCTGGAAAAACTTTAGGATCATCGGGTGCAGCATTCTCATTTTAAAGGGGTGATGATTTGTCCAAGGCCATGGGGTAAGGTGGTTATAAGAGACAGGGTCTGGAACTCTCCATTCCTGACACCTTCCCAATTGTTTTCCCCACAATAGCTTAATGACTTCTCTGCATGTTTGTAAGTTCACAGTAATCTTCATGAAGTACCAGCTAGATGTAGTGGGTGGGCCAGGGGAATTCTCCATGACCTGTGGTTCACCTTTATGCCATTTGCTGAAAGTTACCAAGTTCCGCTTTCTGGGCTTTGTTTATGCTAGTTCCCTGGGGGATTTTCTCCAGGACAGTAGGCTCTGTCCATGGTTCTGAAATGGCATCATTTCAACAAGTGAGTTCTGACACTAAAGTCCCTTCCATTTCTATCCTTCCCCTAAAATCATCCCTCTCCTGCCCAATCCCCTTGCACCAGCTCCAACCCAAATATGCTGCTGCTGTTTGCGGCCTCTGGGCCACATGATGGAAAAAGCCTCCTATATCTGTCTGTGGTTCCTGTCTTGTCAGGAGCATCAAGGAAAGTTCCCAGAGCAATCGGTTAAATACTTGTTGCCATGGAAACTTTGTCACTCTCCAGTTAGTTTCACTTTAGCTCAGATCCAGTTCATTTCTTTGTGAACTATAGGTGGTGGCTTTAATAATATGCTCCTAGGGAAGGGCAGAGATCCAAATTAATGCCCCGGGGTCTGGTAAAAGGGAAGGAAAGTATGCTTGTTGACCTATGTATCAGGTCATAAAGTAGATGGGTTTCATATATTATTATGCATGATTAAGACCATCTCACAAATCAAGAAACAAATTTAGAGAAGTTGGGCTACTGCACAGCCCTTATGCAGCAGAGGCAGAATGCAAACCTGTCCACTGCTTCTCTTCCCTCAAAAGTTGGCCTGGCATTTGACTGTGGAAGGCATATAGCTTGCTTCTTGTGCCTTGGGGTCTCTGCACTCCCTACCTCCATGTAACGAGGTCACTGAGTGAGCAGCAAGAACTCTGGATGTCAGAAAGAAGATCCTGTCCTGAAATACCCATTTCATTGTCTATCTTGCCCTTGGAATGCTTGGGCTGCTGAGTTGGGAAGATTCCTCTAGAAACTAAATCCTGTCCCAAATCCAACATCATGGAAACAAGTAAGGGAAATAGATGATGGAGAGCTCTGGCTTGGAGTGGGAAGGTCACCCTAGAATTTATATTCAGAGAAAATAAGGCAAAATGAAGGCACCCATGCACTTTCCAAACTAAAAGAATTCAACAAATGGTGCTGCAATAACAGGACAGTCACATGGAAAAAGAATGAAATGTGACCTCCACCATACAGCATACAAAAAAAAAGAAGGCAAAATAAGAACATTTTCAGATGTACAGAAACTAAAGGAATTCATCACAAGCAGACTTGCACCATAAGAAATGTTAGAGGAAGTTTTTTTTAGGTAGAAGGAAAAATGATTCCAGATGGACAAAAGGTTCTACACAAATGAAAGAAGTGCACTGGAGTGAGTACTACATAAGATTTTGTTCTTTTTATTTAAATCTCTTTGAAAGATAATTCACTATTTAAACAAAAATAATGACAATGTATTGTGGGGTATATAACACATGTGTAAGTGTAATGTATGACAATAGCATGAAGGAAGTATACTATTGTATGTTTACTCTTGTAAGTTTCTTATTCTATATATGAAGCAGTACAATATCACTTGAAGAAAATCTCTGATAATTAAAGATGTTTAATATTAATCATAGATAAGCAATGAAATAACAAAACAAAGATTTATAGCTAATAAGCCAACAAAGGAGTTCCACTGGATCATAAAAATTTCAATTATGCAAAAGAAGGAAGAAAAATAGGAAAAAGGAAGCAAAGAACAAATGTAATAAATAGCAAGAAGTTAGACTTAAAATGAACTTTATCAGTAATCATGTTAAATATGAATGGTTTAAATACCTGAATAAAAGGCAGAGGTGGTTATGTTGGATGAAAAAAGCAAAATATGACTATATGCTGACTATAGGAAACACATATTAAATATAAAGAGTCAAATAAACTAAAAGCAAAAGAGTGGAAAGAGATTCTTTGCTAGCACTAATCACAAGGAAAAAAGTTGGAGTAGCTATATTAATGTCAAAGTATTTTTCAGAGCAAAGTATATTAACAGATAAAGACTTTTCTTATAATGATAAAGGGATAAATTCATCAACAGTACATAAAAATCCCAGACATATATGAATTTAACAATAGAAACTTAAAAAACATAAAGCCCCGAAAGAACTGTAAGAAGCAATAGACAAATCTACAATTATAGTAAGTGATTTCAACATTACTCCTCAGTAATTGATAGAACAACAGGATAGAAAATAAGTACGATAATAGGAGATTTGAACAACACTATCAATTGACTTGACTTCATTTACATTTATAGAACATTCCACCCAACAACAGCAAAATAGCATTCTTTTCAAATGATGACGAAACATCTACCAAGACAGAACATATTCTGAGGCACCAAGCAAGACTCAATAAATTTAAAAGGGTTCAAGTCTTATAAAGGATATTCTCTAACCACAATGAAATAAATTTAGTAATCAATAACAGAAAGATATCTGGAAAAATCTCAAAATATTTGGAAGCTAAGTAACATATTTCTAAATAACTTGGGGGCCATCAAATAATCCAAAGGAAAATTAAAAAGGATTTTGAGTAGAATGAAAATGAAAGCGCAACATGTTAGACTTGTAAGGATGCTGCTAAAGCAGTTCCAAGAGAAAAATTATAGCACAAAATGCTTATGTTATAGA
Organism: Myrmecophaga tridactyla; assembly: GCA_004026745.1. Classification (NCBI taxonomy): domain Eukaryota; kingdom Metazoa; phylum Chordata; class Mammalia; order Pilosa; family Myrmecophagidae; genus Myrmecophaga; species Myrmecophaga tridactyla. Next base: position 3,177 of record PVIY010058044.1, on the reverse strand, counting down.
AGAAGGTAGGTTTCAAATCAATGATCTCAGCTTCCACCTTCAGAACCTAGAATCAGAATAGCCGAGTGTCAGGTCCTGCTCTAGGTACTTTGCTAGCATGAACTAACCAAGGCTTCACAATGACCTTGTCAGGTGGGTGCTGTTAATATGTCCATTCAACAGATGAGAAACAGGCTCAGTGAGGGTAAGTAGTCTATCTGAGGTCATACTGACAACTCTAACCACTCCCCACCCTCAGCCTCTCCATCTCCTGACACTGCCCTGCTCACCTACCATTGTGCCTTTGGACAATTCGTTTCCCATCCCCGGACCTCAGTTTCCATATCTAAGTTAGAAATAATAACCCCTGGCCTTTCTGTCCACCATGAATGCTATGCTCTGCTCCCTAGAGAGATCGGCTCATAAAAATTTGGATGGCAGCATCATATTTTGAGCACCTGCTCTATGCCTGGCTCAGACCACACACATGAGCTCATCAGGTCTCATGGAAGCCTGTTGAAGCTCACCCGTTTCCTGGGGATGGAGCTGAGCATCAGAGAGGTTTGAAGGTTCACCCAAGACCACATAGCTGAGAAGTGATAGAGCTGGGACCCTAACACCTCACCAGTCTAGCCCCAGAGCTGTGTTCTTTCCAACTCCACACCTTCCCTATACCACATCCTGCAGAGACTTCAGCCTCCTCCCGCCCTAATCCCCTTCGGTCACCATTGACTGATGGGCAAGGTGAGGCTGAGCTGATGGGGAAATCTATAAAATTATGTCAGATTATATCCTGCCCCTGGTTAAAGGTCTTCAGTGGCTTCCTGTTGCCTTCAGGAAAATGCCCAAACATTTACAGGGTACCCATGAGATCCCACCCTCATCTCATGCCATCTCCCCCTGGCTCTCTGCATCCTGTCATCTGGTTTCTGGTTGTTCCTGGAACACGTCCTGCTCCTTCAGGCTTGATCTGCCTGTGAGCTGCTTCTTCTTCCTGGAATGTTCTTCTCTCTTCCCATCCCTCCCTTGATTGACCCCTGATATTTGCAGCCAAAGAGCTTTAAAAACACAAGCTGGCTGCACCATGACCCAGCTTAAACTGCTTTCATGGTCCCCTACTGCCCTTGAGTCCTGGCACAGCAGGCATGGTGTGTGGTCCTACCTTACCTGGTCCTTGTCAGGTTTCCAACCTTGTCCCAGCCAAACTGGTCCAAGCCTCAGTTCCTGGTATGCCCCCCACTCCTTCCTGACTCAGGCCTTTTCACAGAGAGGTCCTGTCACCAGGAAAACTCCTCTCTGTCCTTTATGTCTGACTGGCTCCTTCTGGCCCTTCTGATCTCAACCTCTCTGCCGTTTCATCCAAATCATCCAAATCAAATCCTCATTGCTCTGTCTGGCATATTGTCCCATTCACTCCCTTAATAGTATGCATCCCAGTTTCTATCTGTCTCTACAACTCCCTAGAATATAAGCTTTTGGGGGCAGGGAGCACATCCTGTTGTTATGGTGTCAAGTACAAAGTAGATCCTGTATAAATACATCAAATGGAGTCAATGGACAAAGGTCCTTAGTCTCTAGAATGAGACAAAGTTCTGGGGTAGGTCCTCCAGGAGGGCCTGACAGGTGCCTTTTTTCCCAACTGCTGGTCCCCTTTGGGGTGTGGGGAAGTGAGCAGGGATGCTGTTGCCATGGCTACACATCAGGAATCCACATCTCATTTCGGGCCTGCATTTAATTCTTCTTGGTTCCACTCATCACTTGTCCTAGGAAAATCATAACATTTTGACATCCTGGACAGGCCTGGGGCCATGAGCTCATCATTGCATCGCTGAAATGGCAGGCAGGAGGCCTCTTCATATCCTGAAGCTTCCTACCTAATGAGGCCATTTTGATCTTTGCTTGCTGAGGAGGACGTGGCCCCTGGTGGGGGAGGCAGGAGGTGCCTGGAGGTCCAAGGTCACTGGGAACCTGGAGACACCACCAGTTCCAGCCCATCTGTCTCTTAATAGGAGTTCATAGCTGCACTCAATGTTTGGCTGAATAAATAATTGGCTAAATAAATGAATTCATCTGAATGGAGGTAGCTGCTGATTGGTGCTTCCCGGGATTTGCTTGTCTCTGGTACAGATGATTTGTCTTACTGGTCCACTCTGATATAGCCTTTCCTCTTCAATATCGGATTATTCTAGGGTAGTGGTTTTCCATCAGGAACAATTTTGCTCCCCAAGGGACATCTGGTAATGTCTGGAGATATTTTTGATTGTCATGACTCTATCAAAGGGAGCAGAGGCAGGGGCCACCGCTAGGTACCCTACCACACACAGGACGGCTCTCCAGAAAAGAATTTTCTGGCCCCAAATGTTCTTAGTGCCAAGGTTGGGAAGCCCTGCTCTAAGGCCTTTCATTTGTCCATCCATTCTGCCTGCCGCCATGACAAGCCTCCCAGAGACCAGAGCTCTTGAGGACGCCTTGGGAGCTGGTTCCTGCTGGGCCAATGGGATGGTGGTGGGACTGGGGGTGAGTCCTGACCTTCAGCCTTCTTGAATCTCCTTCTCTTCCTGCCACCAAGCAGAGAACCAGGAGAGCTGATTGACAAAGTTTTTCTAGTTTTTCTGAGCCCTGTCCTCTGAGCCCTTTGAGTTGAGCTCTGCCTCGACCTTCGCCCCCGGACTTGGGCAGAGCCAGGCCTGGCCACCAGCTCTTGGGGCCTTACTCTCACATTCTGTGGGCTTAGAGAGTCATGTCAGGGAGACAGACCCTTGTTCTCTCAGGTCATATAGAGGATCTCTGAGGGGTCTGTTCAGCACCCCTCTTCCATCTTTATTTAACAGAATCACCTTTGTGGTGAGAAGCCAATTCCAGGCAGCGAGTGGGGGCTGCCCACTGGGGCAGGCACAAGACCCAGCTTCAGCCAATCGGCGTCTTGTCTAAGATTCGATAGATGAACCGTGGGAGGGAGAAGGTGTCTCTTCCTCTGGAATCACCCACTGTAAAGACTGGAGCTGCTGCATCTTTCCTGCCACGAGAAAGCCTGCCTGGGAAGGGTGGCAACGCAGAGGGAAGCGAGACTATGAGAAGGAAGGATGGTCCGAGGGTGATGGGTGGTTTATGCATTCTGAGAGCTGGAGAGAAGGCCATGTGAGCTGGAGGTAGGGGTGTGTCCTAGGAAAGCCAGGCCTGACTGGGGTGAGAAGGGAG
>PVIY010058043.1:0-12642 GCA_004026745.1 Myrmecophaga tridactyla | reverse complement strand
CCTCAAGTAAACATTGAGGAAAGGTCAAATGAACTCTTTTCATAGACTTACAAAGATAATAGTGGGAAGTCTGATTGCCCCTTCAATGAAACATACCAAAGTTATTGAAGGTAGATCATATTTGCTTGGCAAAAAAAAAGTCTGCTTTCAATCAATTCATTTGGGCATTACATCCATTTGTGCATTAGTGAATATGTCTGACAACTCTTAATTCATGTTTTAAAAAGCTATTGAGTGTGGGCAGCAGTGGCTCAGTGGCAGAGTTCCGGGTTCGATTCCCAGAGCCTGCCCATGCGAAAAAATAAACAAACAAAAGCTATTGAGCCAGAGACCTGGGTTTGATTCCCGGAGGCTGCCCATGCAAAAAAAAAAAAAAAAAAAAGCTATTGAGTGATTTAAAAACATATAGTAGACTCGTGGTTCTTTCTGTCTAAATGGTCTTTCTTTTCTTTTTTTTCACATGGGCAGGCACCGGGAATCGAACCCGGGTCCTCTGGCATGGCAGGCGAGCGTTCCTGCCTGCTGAGCCACCGTGCGACCCTAAATGGTCTTTCTAGTGCATTCCACACAGTAGGATTTTACTAACTATAGCACCCAGCGATGGTGTGGGGACCAAGGTAAATGTAGAGGGTAAAAATTAGGGTGAGGGCTGAGAGAAACGATGCCATTATGAGCAAATGACCAGGCAGCAGACTCTCTGAAAGCTTTTCTAGGAACCAGAGAAACCTTCTAGAAAGACTGTCTACGAAATCATCTTTCTTTCCCAAACTGCATATATTTGGAGTTAAAATATCCATTTTCCACCAATACCACCTTCATGCTTTATTTTCATTCTCAACCTCACTTTCCTTTCACAGAGTGAGAGAGACAAGATTTTATTCTATTGCTCAGTGCAGTTGTAATATATACGTATAATCCCAGATTTTCTGAAAATTAGCAAGAGGAAAGTGGCTTTCTCTTAGCTAATGGTGATCCGTCATCGAAACACTCAACATCGTGCTGCGGTTTCCATGGCCCCGGCACGGGGAAGGCTCATCTGTGAAACACCCAGCTGCGTTCAGACCCCTCAGTGCATGCATTACAGCCTCAACAAAAATAACATCTCTCTTTTCTCTCTCTTTTTTTTTTTGCTCCTTCCTACGGTTTTCTTTCTACCTTGCCTCATTGCACAATTAGTCGGCCTTGAAACTCATTTGTGGTTTACGTAGTATGTAAAAACGAATCCATCTTCCCTTCCCTGACTGCTCAGGCAATCGCAGGCACCTCTGTTTGCGACAGAAAGTAGGGAAGTTCAAGGGGATTAAATAAGATTTACACACAGCTGGATTCATGGCAGGTCACGACTTCTGAATTAGATCTTCCAACTTAAGAAATATTATTTTCTTTCCCATAAAATCCAGCACTGCCTCACTGAGCTCATAAATCCATCAAATGTGGGCAGTAATAAGCTTCTGAGAGCAGGAGGCCCTGGGAACCCAGTGGCACCTGAGCAGAAGTTGCCACCGCTGGAGAACCAGCACCGACGGGCCAGCTGGGTTTGCAGAAGCTGCCTGTGGCAGGAAACAGGGACAGCAGCTGAGCTTTCTCACAGCTCTGGACCTGCCTGTTCCTCTCCTGGGGTGGTAAGAAGACCCTCTTGGCAGCTCGTGTGGCCCCTGGGTCCAGCTTAGAAGCCAGAAGGGACCCGAAGCAGAGGGCAGGGCGTGAGGGAGTTTCAGTGCACAGAAGCAGTGGAGGCGGCTGGCCCTGCCCTGCTTAACTGAGTCTCGGAGAAACGAGGGCTGAATCCAAAAACCCTAATATTTGTGCTTCCCCGATGTATTCAGGTTGAATAAGATTATCTACCATAAAATACACTCACGTCCTTTTCGATATAGTGTACTCAAAAACACAAATGAAAAAGCTTCTTAAAGGCAAGAGAGCAACAGAATTCTATCTTTCAATATTTTTTGCTGTACTTGAAGTGGGTATTTAGCATGAAACACATAGCGTAGTATTTTCACTTAAAGTCACAATTGAAGCTGCCATAAACATTTTTAAGAAGAATAGCCCGGGACAGAGATGTAATAGATATTGCACCCATTTGTGAATTCACCTAACAAGCTCGACTTGGAAGGGTGCAGCAGCTCGTAGGTTAGCAGTATAATTATAAATTGTTAAAATAGCCACTTTATCACACGGCAGTATGCTGTTATTGCTTTACTTGAAAGCTGGCTTAAGGTTTTTGTCTGAAATGTACTCAGAACTGAGACAGTTATTACAATAAAAGTGAAAAACTGTAAGCCTATAACACTATCTTAGGAATACTCTGTGCAGCGACCACTTCCTTTGGCGGTCTTTCCACAGATTTTATGTTCTGTCCACCGAGCCAGCCTGAGGCAAATTGTAAAGTGTTCCAAGAAAGTGTTCTGTAATTTCCCTCTGATGTCCTCAGAGATTAGTGTTTTTTTCCCGCCTCAACCCGATCTCTGTCAATTGCTGTCAGGTAGGGATAAATGATTCTAAAATGTAAGCTCTCCAAGGAAAGGAGAGGCTTGCTTGTCTTCCAATTTGCTTTTCCTTGTAATTGTGATTAAGTAAATATTTTTGGATAAATAAGTCGATGAGAGATCCTAATTTAAAAGAAGACCACATAAAGGTTATTTTAAGAAGGGACTTCTTAAGATTGAAAAGGCCCAGGAGATTCACAGAAATCAACATTGTGATGCCTCAGACCCACTAATGAGGGATGGAAGGAGTATTCTGAGAACGAATGACTATTTTGGTATACATCACACCGTGCCTTGTGATTTGCCAAATAACTATAAATTTTATTTATTTGTATAGACTTTCTGGAGCTATAGTCAGTCAGACGTTTACGTTTAAATAATTGACTCTGCTCTCTCACTTTTTTTGTGTGTAAGATAAAAAACTCTTTTTTCATTTACTAGTGAGTAATATAGATATATCCACATTTCAGAGGATTTTATGTCCAAGCATTGTGATAGGACATGGGCAGATCTATCAGACTAAAATGAATTTTTTTTCAAAAAAATCTTCCAGCTAATGTCTATGAAATGATCCAAAAAATAAATAATAAAAATCTGCTTTATAAACCATGGTGCATGGACCAACTCTTCCTTGCATTTTGGCCATTTAGATAGATTGAATCCCGATTGAGGCGAGGGTCGGTTAAGTCCTTTTGACAAGTCGATGAATTGATTGAAACAAAGCTTCATGCCTAGGAAATGCTCAACAAACATAAAACATCAGCAGCAGCATTCTTTTATGAAGAATTTGCTAATATAATTTTCTCCTGCCTTGGATTTTCCTAGTAAAAACTTTTAAAATTAATGTAAACTGCACGAAATTGTGGAAGCTGGTTTATTGCATGTGCAGTTATGCTCCCCTTTCCCTGCATCTGCTCTGGCCGGGCACTGTGGGCCTGGCCTCTGCTCCCACGCTGTGCTGCTGCCATCACAGCGGGGTGCGTCCCCCTTGGCTGGGGCAGGAGCTGATTGCCCGCTTCTGCTCAGCTGCCGATTCGATTCTCTGACTTGCTTCCCCTGAGGGGCCCTAAATCAAACTAGAAAATACTTTTCAAGGTTGTGCTATGCCTAAGACATTGTCTGCAAGTTGAGATTATCGTGGGGGAATAGACATTTGATCGTTGTTATGTTTTTTACAGTTGCCACAAACATTGAGCTAGCAAATAATGCTGAATCATTGCCCTTAGGGGAAACATAGGGTTAAATTTCTGGGAAACCAAAGTTTCTGGGCCTAATATTGTCATCAGGTGATCAGTACAGAACCTGGTTTCTTGTGTGTTGCTGGGTAAAGACACCGTATTTAATCCAGGCTGTGGATTCACTAGCAAACTCTTGGCCAACTAATGCTGGGTAACTCAGGCCTGCAGGAAGCTGCTCTAACCCACCTAAGGCACGTCACAGCCTTCCTGCACTAGGGAGCCTAGACAGCGCTTCAGCTGCCTGCTTGCGGGCCATTCCAAATGGTGAAATAATCATCACAAAGGCACAAAATGTAAAAAATGTGGCACGATCTTTCTTGCACGATTTCTTGCAAATAGGACACTTGCTTGCAGTGCGTGAGCCAAAACGAGAAGGCAAGGCACAGTGTTGCTGGGTGCAGTTCAGCTGGGGCTGTGCACGTCAGCAGTGCAGACTCCTCGATGCTCTGCGCGTGTCTGCAAAGGACCACAGAAGTGCTGCAAGGATTGATTTTAGGATTGCAAATGAATTTTAGTGAGTAGGCACATTTGCAAATATGGGATCTGTGACTAATGAGCACGGATTATATATTATATAAAATGCCTGGGAAACAAGCTGTGAAGAAGTGCAGTTCCAGTACCCATTTCCTTGTTTCTATCATGTGAGAGGAGAGAGTATCCATTCACTTTCTAGAACGTGTGGAGTTAACTTGTCAGTATAAGGGAAAATCCTAGAATGCGCCTGGTACGAGATGCTCGGATCTGACAAACTGAGCCCTCACTTAAGTCACTCACTGCTCTGTGGCCCATGAGTGGGCACTTGGCATTCCAATCTATGTGATTGAATTTCCAGCTCATTCACTAAACGAAAGCAAAACGAGGAGGCCATCCTCATCAGTGTCATAGTAGATGTAGTGAATGACTCTGTATTAATGTTATAGCATTTTGCTATTTAATGTGATATTTAAATAACTTATTTGTCCTAAAACCGTTTTTCTACATTGCCCAATTATAGGACATAATATTGGTGCAGCGTTTTTTTTGTCTGTGGTCCTATGGAAATATAAGACAAATAAAATAATTTTTTAAACTCTTCTTAAAATAATTCTTCTTCGTTCTCCTTCTCCTCCTTCTCCCCGCATTACTCATGCAGAAGCTGAAACTTCCAGAGATTAAGGTCATGTTTGATACCTGCATGGTCGGGCAATTAAAAGAGCCAGAATTAGCAGATTTAGCACACCCGAGACCCCGGGCACTTCCCTAATCCAAACAGCGTCCTCGCTCGTACCTTAGATATCTTAAACTAGATCTCTAAAGTTTTAATATCTTAAACTGTGGTTAGCAGGGTGTTTAATTACAAAGATGTACTATTATAGTGGCGCATAGTAGAGACTCAGTATTTATTTTTAAAATCACGAATGCCCTTTTCTATAAGCATTGTCTCTCAAATTCTGAAAGAAAGAATTGATGGTAAAGTATTTCTTGAGACACAGATATTTCAAGCCTAAAATGGTGACTTCAGTGTTGGCTTCAGCACAGAGTTGTGATGCCTTATCTTATGCCCGGGACCATGATTGATTCTGCACAAGCCTGTAAGTGATCCTTGCTTGGAGTTGTTTAGATTCCACCAGTGTGAGGGATAAGTGAACAAAAATGGGGACTTAGCAACTTTTCAGGGATGTTATTCATCTCTAAATACATTATTTTGGAAACATGTTTGTGGCATGTGAGTAGACCCCAAGATACAGATTTTTGTCACTTTCACGTGTAGCTGGAGAACAACACACTTACGGCAACTGAAAACTTTATCAGTGTTCATTCTTAGTACTGGATTAAACACTCAATTGTCATGCCCTTAATGCTATTGAGTATTGAAGACTCACCAAGCTGGACTGGTTCAAGCTGTCAATGGAGAGGGGGTGGTTTGTTTTTCAGTTCTATAATAGATAACAGGAATATGGTAAAGAAAATGGTTTGATTATAAGCATATGAAATTCTTTATACTAATCCATCAAAATTGTCAGAGAAATGCGGGTTCTTCCTTTACATATGTAGAGGCCACTTCCCTGAGGTCACACGCCTGCCAGAGGTGGAGAAGGATTAGAAGGAATGGCTGTGGACTGCACAGCTAGAGCTTTGTAGGGCCACTCTGAAAAGGCCTGCCTGTCCAGTAATGAACTGTCTGACCTTAGGCTTGAGCTGCTTAAGAATCATTGATGGTGATGTATTTTCATAGATGCTGTTTCCTCATATACCTCTGGAATTCTCACTTTCTAACTCGTAAGAAGTTTTGGCAAGCGTAGACCTTTGTTTCTGACACACTGTGGGTGGTTTTTAAAGCTCGGTCAATATAGTTACGTCTGTTCTGGAAACACCAAAGCAATATTATATAATCCAAATACTAGATTAGACCTCATTTTATAAAGGTAAGCGTTATTTTAGTAAAAAATACGGTCATTTCAATAATAAGCCCCAAATGTTGTGAGAGTGACATACTAGTAGCAATCCCTCCTGCCCAAACTTATTTCATCTAATTTCTGTATCTTTGAAGAATTGTATCATTTATATGCCTACATACATAGATTCCAAGAATTTGGATAATGAATTCTTTGTTTGGTATGCAGATCTCAGAAGTTGTAAAGAGTGCATTCTTAATCTCCTCTCTTCATAGACTATTAAAATAGATTTTTCTCATTTGAAATACTTCTTAACTAGCAATCTCTTTTAATTCCATTACAGCAAAAATAGAAATTCCTTTCACTATGTGGCATTGGAATCACGCCGCTCAAATGTACAGTCTCCAGAGCTTGTATTCAATAAGCAAAACTTCAGAAATGATAATATATGAAGAAAACACAAAAATTCTGATCATGTACCCTTTTTAGGAAATAATCCCATTTAGTTTATAATGAGGTTTAAAAATTTGTGTAAGGTACATTCAAATAAATATTGACTTGAATTCCTAAAAGGAATTATACTTTGGATGCAGAGTGAATAGAGGAGCTGACTTTCCCTCCTAGGTGTTTAGCTGGGTGGCTTTAATATTGAATCTGACCTAGAATGCAGGTAAAAGGACTCAGAGTCTGATGGGTGAGCCACCTCTGCCTCCCAGGACTCAGAGTCTGATGGGTGAGCCACCTCTGCCTCCCAGGACAACAGCTACAACCAAAACATCATCTCAGCCACAGCCTCAGCCGCCACCACTTGGGGTATGTTTACCTGGAAGCAGGTAGAAGGCTGATGGCTTTTCATTTCTCATCTCACTTAATTATTCTTGCACCCTTAAAGCTAGATTTTACTGACTTGGTATAATAGATGAAGAAGCTGCAGCTTGCAGCAGGTAGTAACAGTTTAAGACATACTGGGAAGTGGTACAGCTGGTATAGAGCTTCTTTATCCACATCAACCGTGGGTTTCCAGTTAAAATGCTGTAGCTGGGCATTCTTAATTTTCCCTTTAAGCTTGGAGGCAGTGGAGGCAGTTGAAAGAGTTTACTTGATCTTGGCGTAACAACTGCTGATGCTTGGGAAAAAAATGTTTGTATCAGTGAAAGATTACACTTTCATTGAACAAGAGAGAAATGATTGAGTGTGTTTATGTTAGTATTTCATCCACGAGCCAAGAAGTGTTACAGAGTTGAGGCGTGCAGTGGCATTAAATTTGAGTTTCATGTATTCTTAGCTCCATTTATTTATACCAAGGAAAACTCATGATTGGTCATGTGTTTGTACAACTGACTACTAATTTGGTTTGGTTGAGTTGTTAAGCCTGGTCCAGAGTTCTAAAAAGCTAAATAACTAGGCAGATAAAATTCTTGGTTAAACTAAAAGAACTTTCTTGCTTACAGTTGGGCACTTATATGTATGCCAATGAGTTTGTCATTTTGGTGCAAATGAGCATAAGAAAACAATTTCTTTTTTTTATTCCCAATTTTATTAATATTATATGAAGGATTCTGTTTTTGGCTTTCTGGATAATCAAAACAAAGTGAACAGAACTTGAAGGTTAAACCCTCTAAATAACACTACATTTTATTTTTGACTGTTATTTCCCAAAATCTATAGAGTTAAGGTGGTCTTGGTGTTTGATGGTAGATTTCAAAAGGAATACAATAGAGGGTACTGTTTTGGTTTCCTAGGCTGCTTAAAGCAGATACCATGAAATTGTTCAACTTAAGAAATAGGAATTTATTAGCCTACAAGCTTAAGTTTTTTTTTTTCAAGCTTAAGTTTTGAGACTAGGAAAATATACAAATCCAGGCATCATCAAGGCTTTGCTTTTTTCTCAAAGACTGGCTGCCATTGATCCTTGGCTTCTCTGCCACAAGGCAAGGCATGTTGTGGTGTCTTCTAGTCTCTCCCTTCTCTTCTGGGTTCCACTGATCTCAACTTCTTACTTCCATGGCTTTCTCTCTCTCACTTTGCATTCATTCCATTAATAAGGGACTCCAGTAATAGGATCGAATTCCATCCTGAATGAGATGGGTCACACCCTAACTGAAGTAGCCTCATCAAAAGGTCCTACTTAAAATGGGTCCACACTCCCAGGAATGGATTAGATTTAAGAACATGTTTTTCTGGGGTACATACCATTCTGAACCACCCCAGGGCCTTACTCTTTGTTTCAGAGCATAAACTGATCAAGTCCTCGGATGGGGCAGCGTTTTCTCTTCAGGGGCATTTAGGGTTAGGAATAGCTTAGCTCCTTATAGTTTCACTGCAGCCTCAGTCATCCAGGAAAACTGGTCAAGCATCTGATAAAGAATCAATGGTATCAATTTTTAAAAGGACTATAAAGCTTCAAGAGCAGAAACTTAGTCCTGTGACTCTAAAATGCCAATGGCCAAAAGCATCTTGAACCTATCAGGATGCTATTTCAGGACTTGCTTGTTGATATCGTGGATGCTGGGGCTTTGATGGAGGTGGAGGGAGAGATGCTTCCTGAGTTGGGCAGGACAGTAGAAGTAAGGGGCTAATGGCTTTATTAGTAGAGGGTCATCAAACTCATTTGACCCTGAAACTCACCAACTTTTTTTTTAAATATAAAATCACAGAACACTTCAGTAAACGCTTTTAAAGAGAAATTGGCAATGTTGGGGTATAAAAGGAATGGACCCACTCTGTATAGGAGTTTGGTTATATTTTTAAAGTTTCTTGTGTATATATAAATTTTATGCTTTTTAAAAAATAGATGAAGTCATTGGTTGGGTTTCTATAGCAAATGTGTACAGGCAGCAATGTCAACCATGTTTTTTGGCTCCCCCCACATATTGATATTCACATTAAAATAGATGCTATGTAAAATGAGTCAAACATTATTTATAGTAACTTCCTTTGCTCTCAGATTGGCCTCTCCTAGCATAAATCCGGATGCCTGTGGAAGCAACCTCCGTCTCCCAATAACATGGAAAGAACATTGGGATTGAAATCTAAAGCCAGGAGATCTAGTGCTCCATGACAGCTGTCTTAACTAGAGAACCTTTTCACCTCCCTAGCCTTGGGATTTGCACTGATTAATTAAGGGTTTCAAATTAGAATGTTTGCAGGTCCCTCTGGCTCTAACTATAGAGTCATAGGGTTCTTTTTGCAATTCCTCTGCAAATTACGGCTGTGCTTGATTGCCCTGAATGTTGTGTGTCTTGACTACTTTGAGATTGAGAGAATAGTTTAGGGAATGAGCAGCTTTATCAAAGAGAGACTTATGGAGGGCTCAGTGCTTATAGCACTTCCAATGAAGTTTAAACTACCCAGCAAATGAGGACAACGTAGACAATGGTGACTGACTCAGGGATGGAGAAGAGGTATCACAGCTCATTGAATGCCAGCAGAGTTTCTGTAAGGAAGGCAGCCTTTTGTCTGTTAGCAAAGCACTCATGATTGGCATGAGAGGTGCAGCCTGAAGATGATATTCTACAAACACTTTGATCTCCTTCTCTGTTCTCCCCAGGGCTTTCCAGGAAACACCAATGCGGACAGCGTGGTGCTCTACAGGCTCCAGCCCCCCGTGGAAGCCAGGTTCCTGCGCTTCCTCCCTGCAGCCTGGAGCCCGAAGGGCAGGATCGGGATGCGGGTCGAGGTGTACGGATGCGCCTACAGTAAGTGCTGCTCGTCTCCTGACATCAGCTGCTCCACATGCATCCGTCCTTTCAATGCTGGAGCAGGAGGGCTGGGTTTGAGGGAAAGCTTTTACTCCACTGTCTGTAGAGGAGAACCTGACTTGGACCTTATTTATTTCTCGATTCCTCGCATTTATCAAAGTACTTGCTTTACAGGAGGCACTTAATTTTTTAAAACTTTTTTTATTGTAAAATGTAACATATATTCAAAGCAAAGAAAGAAGAAAACAATAATTTTCAAAGCACGTCTCAACAGGCAGCTACAGAATAGATCCCAGAATCTGTCATGGGTCACCATTCCACCATCTCAGATTTTCCCTTTTAGCTGCTCCAACACACTAGAGGCTAGAAGAAATATTAATATAGTGATTCAGCGGGCATACTCATTTGTTAAATTCTGTTTTCTCTGTTACATCTCCTCCTTCTCCTTTAATCCTTTTCCTAATACCCTAGCAACAGATTATACAACCTAAAGTTTTATCTTTTAATCACATTCAAGTATATATGTGTGTGTTTCCTCTGTGTGTTTCCTCTTTAGTCAACTGCTGATCAAAGTAGCAAATTCTACAGCCCACATGAACATAAGCACAGACATAAAAGCATGCAATGAAATATGAGGGACAAGTCAATTATACAGTTGCCATTTTGAAGATCCAGACTATGCTAGAATTTCCTCAAAAAATACTTTCATGAACATTGGAGAATAACCCAAGAATAAGTTGGATGGAAACATCTTATGAGGCCTGGTGTTTGGTCAGGATGGACTGTCGTACCTTATAACTTATTCTGTACCTGATGAAAGCGTTTGACTTGCAGAAAAGTGCAGTACTAATATATACCATATTTGGAGTATTTAATGTATCAGATGCTGTCAACAGATACATTATCATTCAACTCTCATACCAAGCGCGTTGATTAGATATACGAGCTTCCTCGTTGTTTCAGAGGAAGAGGTCTCTGAAACTTAAAGAAATGAAGACATTGGTCAAGCTTATCCAGCCATTAGTTAAGCATCTAGGATTTAAAAATAGATCTTTTTCCTCCAAGTTTGGTTCTCTTAACTACTATGCAACTATACTACCCACATATTCGATTTTTTATTCCCTTATTCATCATGGAAGGAATTGTTGGACACTGGATATTTGCAGAGAAATACGTTAGGTGTTAGGTGTAGTGGCTGATCCTAAATTCACTCATTTTCTTTATCAAGATATTATGAAGAGTCATCCAATTGTGCAAAACAAGTACAACATATTGTGGCGTGAATATAGGGCCTAGGGAGTAGAGAGATCAGTCAGTTGGGATTAGATAAGGAATCTTTGTAATAGTCAAATTTCAAAGTGAAGGCCAGGTGCTCAGATAAGCCAGAAAGGAGGGGCGTGGCGTACACAGAACATGAAAACTTGCAGGGGTGGGGTGGCACTGGCACTCTGGGGTACAGTGGTTGTTCAGTGCCAATAATATCATTTCTATTATGGTAATTCCACCAACAATGAGGAGTTTCTGGAGATGAAACTCCTAAATTAAAGGATACTTTCAGCCTTGACTTAATGTCTCTTTTCTAACGACATCTCAGACATGTTCCACTTTCACTCAGTCTTCTAACCTTGTCTCTCCTTTCCATCATTTACATTTCCATGGATGGCGTTGGTTTACTGTCAACACTTTTTCCTTCCCTCTGTTGGTCATTTCCTTCACTCTTTATATTCTTTTGAATCTGTAAATATGCTCTCTGCTGCCATGGCTAAGGTGCCTGATATTTAGAGTTTCTCTTTGATCCCATGAAATTAGTCTCTCCTTCTCCCATTACTCTGGAAACAACTTCAGGTTTACTGACTTCAAAGCAGAACATGCTCTTTGATGGGGATCTGTCATTAGCTTGACGTCTCGTCACAAGGAGATGTTATTCCAGCTCCTTGGACTAACAGTTGCCAACAGAAAGATTAAAGCTGTGTGCCCGCTTCCCGGAGGACCCGTGGGCTGTGGAGCTGTCATGGGACCCACTGGCACTCCTAACTTCAGCAGACTCGAACTGTTGGGCACAAGGGTTTCTTGGCATAAAGAAATGCAGGCAGATAATATATTACCATTACTGAAAAAAAATAATGCAAAGTGTATCCTTTAATAGGTGTATTTGTGACTGTGTATTGCTTTTGCTTTTGTTATTAAGAATGATTGTTCAGGCAAAGCACTTTGCATTTTTATTGCTGATAGTAATTTAATTTGATATGGTTTGTTGCTAAAACTGATAGTTATTATTTTTTCTTTTTCATTTGCATTTCCACTGCTCTGTTTATATTGAGAATCATATCCAAGTGACTTACCTTAACACATGGCTCTTGGATGCAGTCTGTCTTTTCAGTCTCAGATTTTGATGTTCCATTGCAGGGACGTGTTCATTATTCCTCTTACCTCCTGCATGTTTCTAGACTGGATGATGGTGTTGGTGATAGGGGCTGTCCTAGGTTATTCTTTACCGTGTAGACCTCACATGCTTTCCTTGCCTCTCTCTGACAGTTTCATCTGTTCAGTGTTGACATTGCCTGCAGACGTGTTCTATACCTGGTACTTTACTCTAAAGAGTGCTCTCTTTGGGTTCTCATCCAGTCTCATGAGTTTCCCATGCCACTTACACACTGCCTAACCAATTCCAAACCGATATCCTCATCACAGGACTAGGAGGTCACTGTCATCCAGATACTCCCCCCATGTCTACCCTTCTTTAACTAGATTCTTATTCGCCTTTTGGAGTTCTTCTCTCCCTTCTTTGCTGACATCTTCCTTCACTTCCTGTACTCATCTTAGGTGTCATTCTTAAGTG
>PVIY010058042.1:0-12621 GCA_004026745.1 Myrmecophaga tridactyla | reverse complement strand
ACCTGTCCTTTTCTGACATCTGTTTTATCTCCACCACTGTCCCAAAGATGCTGGTGAGCATCCACACTCAGAGGAGAGTCATAACCTATACAGGCTGCCTCACTCAGATGTCATTCTTCTTACTCCTTGGAGGGTTGGATAACTTCCTCCCAGCCGAAATGGCCTATGACCACTTCGTGGCCATCTCTCACCCCCGCACTACATGGTCATCATAAACCCTCGGCTCTTTGGACTGACGGTTCTTGGGTCCTGGACCTTGAATGCCCTGAAATTCTTTTTCCAAATCTCGGTGGTGTTGCAGCTGTCCTTTTGTACACACTTGGAAATCCCCAACTTTTTCTGTGAACTTAATCAGCTGGTCCAACTCGCCTTTTCTGATGCTTTCATCAGCTACATAGTGATTTACATGACAACTCCGCTACTGGGTGTCAGTCCCCTTGCTGGGATCCTGCTCTCTTATTCCATGATTGTTTCCTCCATACGTTCAATCTCAACTGCTCAGGGGAAGTTCAGAGCATTTTCAACCTGTGCGTCTCACCTCTCAGTGGTCTCCTTATTTTCTTGGACAAGCCTTGGGGTTTACTTTAGTTCATTGCTGCATACAGCACACATTCAAATGCAGCGACCTCCTTGATGTACACTGTGGACACACCCCTACTGAATCCCTTTATCTACAGTCTCAGGAATAATGATAACAAAAGGGCTCTGGACAACCTCTTTGGAAGGCTGTATTGAAGCATCATTAGTTATGGGTGTGAGGAAGTGCCTTTATAATCAGTGCTCAATGAAAAATCCAGAAATTATGATTTTTTTGATCAAAATCCTGGGAATAAATATGTCTCTTTCTATTTATTCATAACTTCAATTTGTTGGACTTTGGTCTTCTTCCTTTATTGAAGTTTCTCCGACTATTATGTAGTGAGTATTTTCTCCTTTTTACACTCCTTTTTTTGCACTCTTGGATAAGCAACAATTTGTAAATTCCAACAGATCACAAGAAGAATGGATTTCACAAAGAATTTTTTCTCAATTAACAGCTCAAATCACAAGGTTAGTTTTTTACTGACAGAGTGGTGGTGAGTTGTGCTATACTTATTGTACACGTACCCATGTCAACAGCATCTATTTATACAATTTTAGCATAAAGGCTCCCCCGGCTTTTCACTTTTGTGTCTGTCATATCAATGTGTATCTTTACCTAAAAGATCTTTCTATGAATGTCAACATAGATGCATATGTGTTTCAAGGGCAGTCTAGAAGAAGACAAATTTGTGCAAATATGTGATATTATGTGGCCATATCATCAGAAATATTTTTAAACATGGTGAAGGAAAATTTTCAATTATGTGTTGCTCTACTAAAGAAAGATTTCTTTTTCATGATGTGGGTGTCTTTATAGAAGTATGGAATATTGCTATACACATATTAGGGGTAATGTTAATTGGCCTGCAATACTGTGTTGTGTGTTTTAATGTTATTGTATTTGCTCAGATTTCCGCCTCTGCATGACAACTTCCAGTGTTGCCTGCAACTGTGGTTGCTTCTATTCCTCTGTGCAAACTGCCTGCCTTTTTCTAAGTATCATTAAAAACCAAAAAAAATCAGATGGATGACCAAATTTTATATTTAATTGATCATTGTTTCCTCTCACTTATTACCAAAATTTTCTTCAATTCCCATGATAAAAGGTTGATTGATAGGAAAGTTTTTGTTCCTGCACACAAAATACCTCTGTCAATGGTGAGTACTGTTTCAGGGTCGCCAGTTATACTTTTTATTACTTTATGAGATGCTGAGATATGGATTTCTTTTGATATCTTCTGCCTCCACTCAGATGTGGTCAATTTTGAGTTGCCTGGGGCGGCTTTGATCTTGGCTAATCCTCTCACTTTGGTGGCCTGTGGGCTGTAGTCTGGGCTACAGTGACTTTCACTGTGACAACTGACCTCTCCTCCGCATATTGTCTCATCCTCCAGTACGGAAGTGTGGGCTTAGGCACACGGCTGAGAGAGGATTTCAAGAAACAGCATCAGAAACACACTAAGCTTCTTGAGGCTCACTGTCAGCCCTGCCATTGTCTATTGGGCAAATCAAATAAAACATGACTCCCATCAGATTCAAACATGGAGAAGATACTCACCTCTTGGTCGGTGGAACTACACAGGTGCTGCACAAGAGGTAGGTACAGAGAAAGGCTGAGAACACTGCCCTGTCTGCAGTCAGTCTACCACAGCTGTAAATTTCAACAGAACCATGTTTTAATGGATATTTCAAGAATGAAGCCTTAAAACATGACTTTTTCCAATCCTTCCATCAGCATTTGAATGAAATACCTGGAAAACAATGTGAGAGTCAGGGCTTATGTTTAATGCAAAGCTACCGAAATTCTACCCAGAATGTCAAGGCTCTCCCAGATGTAAATGTCTCTACCTACCTCTTCCTCTCTGGCTCACCATCCCTAGATTAAGAAGAAATATTTTTTTTCTTTCAAGATACTTCACTGTGTCCAGGGATCTCATATTTGATTCATCAACTACAAAACTAGAGATTTCTTGTTCCACTCCTGCTATCTGGATATCCTCATGTCCATAGTGCCCTTCCCTTGATTGAACTGGACATGACATTTCAAAATAGAGACATTTTGTTATTGAAGGAAGGTAATTATGTTTGGGATATTAAGTCCATTCTTTTGGAAGGAAATGTTCTCTCTGAGATGAGGATTGTGAAGAGATTGAGGTCTCGGCACACTACAAGTTTATGAGCCGAGATGGTATGAATTGCAATTGTCATACTTGTGCCAGCTTTCCTTTCAGCTGGGCAGATGTTTTATGGCCAGTAATTCCTCACTTATGAAGAAAACACCTTTCTTGTCTTATTCAAGTTCCCCGGGAAAATTTTTTGGATTTTTCCTATTGTAATAGGTCTTCTAAGAAGATTTTATAATATATCAAGGAATTTTCTCAATGCATAGCTGTCGTCAGAAGGTTAAATACAGTATATTGGTCTCTATAATTAAGTGTGCATTTTCTATTCCCATGCAGCACTTTATAGTTGGCCGCAGTTCAAATCTTTAAAAAGATATCATGAGCAGTGAACCAGTTAAGGGTCACATTCAGATGAAAAAAAAAAGCCCAAATCAAACACTGACTTACAGAAATGAAGGTTCTATTCACCCACATATCCACTGCCCTATGTTAAGGTGCCCAGACTTACACACAGCTCGGTGCAGCTCCCAGGGACTCGGTATTCATTATCTTTTATCACTGTGTGATTTTCATTCTCATCATCACCAAATAGGTGCTGCATCTTCAGACACTGAATCTATATCCCACTGAGGAAGATGGGGGAAGAATCAAGGGTATAGAACAAATGAAGTGAGAGAGAAATTTATTCAAAGATAATTCAAAGATAATTTTATTGAAATATATACCTGGAAAAATGAATATCATAGGTTTAATGAAATGTGACAAAATGAATATCTTCTATGTCACCAGAACTCAGTCCTAAAAATAGAACATGACCAGCCACTGAATTTCCCTGTGCACCCAAATCTAATCACCAATCCCTTCCCCACAATTCAGTACACACAATTCAGACAACATAGATGAACATTGTCTTCTATTTATGGTGATTCTTTTCTACTCAGATCAAAATGGCCTATCTTCATCATTTAATACATACACTTCACTGGTGTTAATTATATTCACAATTTGACTTTGAATACATGGAACAATACAATGCATATTATGTTGTGAGGCTGACTATTCATATTTAAACAATACCTGTGTTCCTAGAAGCTCCATCTAAGAATTCATTTTACAGCTCTTTGGCCAAAGTTGTGTCACGTGGAGCAGATATTTCTGATTACTTCAGTGAGGTAAGAAAGACTGAGGAATTTCAATGACTGCCCAGAAAGAAAGGAACAACATATGTAAATTTTCAAAAATGCTGACAAGGAAGTCACAACAAATAACTGGGAAAAGAGCAGGTGTGCAACTTGAGCAAGTGGTGGAGAGGAGGGCAGACAGAGATGACACATAGCCATCAGAGTTAGTGGGAAATTGTCCAAATGTGGAAAAATGGTGACAAAATACATTTGGCTTGCATAGATAACATAGGGAATGCTGGATATGCCACAGCATGTTAAGACTGGTGGCAGAGGTGAAACAAACATAACAAAAGGATGACTGGAGAGGAAGAAGGGTACAGAGACATCTGGAGGGGAGGCTGAGATTATGCTCAGAATGATGAATTGGTTCCCCATGAGAGTAAACAGGTGCCTGGATAGACAGTTGTGAGACAATGGACTTCCTCTCGGGGATCTCAGAAAGTACCAGGAGGAGAAATAGTAGAAGTCTTGTTGGTTTCCTGATTTCCTGTAAAGGAAGTGTATGCCAACAATGTTGTAGAAGCAATACTAAATTAAGCACCCATATCCAGGAGTGTTCTGTATTGTAGCATGGATCAGAACTTTATTCCTTTTCATGTCAATTCAATATTCCAATGTGTGGATACACCATATTGTGTTAATCCATTTACCTGTGGTTGGACTCTTAGTTCTTTCCATCTTTGTGTAGTAAACATACTCACATAAACAGAAAGGGTCTGCAGAGAAGGATAATTGGGGGTTATTGCTTAATAAATAAGAGTCTCTGTTTTGAATGATGAAAATGATTGAGCAATAGAAGGTCATGATGGTAACACAACATTGTAAAATAATTGATATCAGGGAATTGTGCACTTAAACATGGTTACAATTTAAGACTTCACATTGAATATATATATTTTACTACATTAAAATAACTAATGTAAAATTTAATTAATTTAATTTAATTAATAAAGCAAAACAAATCTAATAACTACCCACGAAAGCTTTGGTTAAATACAATGTTGTTGGGATTATTCTAAGATGTTTAATGACATGCTAGCAGTCTATTTAACAATAGACAAATGGAATGTCATCAAAATTAAAAACTTTTGCACCTCAAAGCACTTCAAAATAACAATCCACACAATGGATGAAAATATTAGGAAACCACGTATTAAGTAGTGGTTTAACATGCAGAATACATAAGGAAATCCTCCAACTCAACAATTAAAATACAAACAACTCAATTAAAAGATGGTCAAAGGAAAAGAGAAGTTTTGAGTTCCAAAGTATAGTGAAAGCATCCTCAATAAAGACTTGGATTCATTGTCTTTTCCAGTCAATTTGGGATCTGCATGGCCAGTTTAGTACTTGGACTACATGTGTGTGAATAAAACAGACTATGATGCTGACAGCTGAGCTATTGACAATGTTACCACTGTATATCAGTTCTGTACATCAGATGTGATTTCACATTTGAAGAAAGAAAAGGGACTGTACAGTGTATGATTAGGGCTTCTCCAAGGCCAGAGCCTTGGGAATCTCCAGGAATCTGTGCTGCATCAGCAGAAGAGGGCGTTCAATGAATGAGCAGATCCTTGGAAATATCAATGAAAGATTTCCTTAGTTGAGTGGTATTCTCTGAAATACAAGAATGAAAAATGATAATGCAACATCAAAGCTCCAAATTGACCCAATATGTGCCAAGTCACAAGCCTTATGTCAGGAAACAATTTAATAGTCTTCAGTGACCAGTCATCCTGAAATCATCATAAGTATGTTCCCACTAGAAGTAAATCATATGACTATCATCTATGTAGGAAAGCCTTCAGAAGAACTTGTGTCCTTAGTCAAAATTGAGAATTCTCACTGGAGAGAAACCATATGGCTTCCATCTAGGTATGAAAGCCTTTGGCTAATCTTCCAACAGATGCATAAAATAAATCACTGGAGAGAAATCATGTGAATGCCATCTGTGTAGGAAAATTTTGATTCATCCTTCTACTACTTGGACAATATGAGAAAACTCACAATGAAAGGAAGCATATATGTGTCTTCTATATGGGAGAGCTGTCAGCTAACCTTTTTTCCTTAGATGGCATGCATGAACCCACAATTGGAAAGAAACAATATGAATGCTAGATACGTGGGAAACACTGCAGTAATTGTTCTAACTTTAGGTGATACTAGAGAAAAATTATATGTATGTCACATGTGTGGGAATGCATTCAATCAATATTTTGACCTAGGATGACATGCAATAACCCACTTAAAATGTTATGACTATCGAACTGACTTCAGTCACATCTCTATCCATAAACAAATAAAAGAACCCTTACAGTGTCTGTCCATGAAATCAGTGTGTAAATGCCTTTACTTAAAATTTATCCTTAAACAACCACATTAAAAGCATGAAGGAAAAATGACATGATTATCTCATTTGGTGCAGAAAATGATTTTGCAAAAATGTAACACCCTTTCTTTATAGAAACACTTAGAACACTAGGAATGGAAGGAAACTTCCTCAACATGATTAAGGACATACATGAAACTCGATAGCTAATATCCCCTTTAAAGTTGGAAGACTGAAAGCTTTATCTATAAGATCAGGAATAAGATAAGGATGCCCACTGTCATCCCTTTTTATTCAACAATGTACTAGAAGATCTTGCTAGAACAATTAGGTAAAAAAATATAAATAAAAAGCATCCAAATTGGAAAGGGAAAAGTAAAAAAAAATATCTACTTGCAGATGACATGATCCTATATACAGTAAACCCTGAAAAATAAACAATAAAACTACTAGATTTAATAAATGAATTCAGCAAAGTGACTCGGAACAAGTTCAAGATCCAAAGAGCAGTAATGTTTCTACAGAGAAGCAGTGAAGAAATCAAGAAAAACAATCCATTCACAATAGAATTAAAATAATCAAATATCTATGGATATATCTAACCAAGGATGTAAAGAACTTATACACAGAAAACTAATAAACACTGCCAAAAATAAATTAAAGAAGAACTAAATAAATGAGAGGACTTTCTGTGTTCATGGGCTGGAAGACTACATATTGTTAAAATATCAATATTCCCCAAAGCAATTTAATTATTTAACACAGTTGCAATCACAATTTTTACAAGCTTCTTTGCAGAAATTGAAAAGCCAACCATCAAATATATATGCAAGGGTAAGGTGTTCGAATAGCTAAAATCAACTTTAAAAAGAAAAATGAAGTTAGAGGACTCACAATTTCCAATCTTAAAATGTGTTACAAAGCCACAGTAATCAGAACAGGATGGTACAGCACACATGTATAGGCCAATGGAATGGAATTGAGAGCTCAGAAATCAGCCCTCACACTTATGGCCAACTTATTTTGAAAAAGCGGGCAAAGACCATTGAAGTGGAAAAGAATGGTCTCTTCAACAAATAATTCTGGTAAAACTGGATTCCATTTGCAAAAAAAGGATGACGGGAACCCTACTAATAAAAAGCAACTCAAACTGTACCAAACACCTTAATGTAAGAGCTAATATTAAACTCCTAGAAGAAAACTTATGAAAGCATTTTCTGGACTTTAGCACGTGCAACAAAAGAAAAAATAGATAAATAGGACTTAATCAGAATTAAAAATGTTTTCACCTCAAAGGTCTTTATCATGAAAATAACACAACAACCTATATAATGGAAGGAAATATTTGGAAACCCCATATCGGATAAAGGTGTAATAATCAGAATATATAAAGAAATCCTTCAACTTAACAACCAAAAGAGAAAAAAAACGATTAAAAATGGGCAAAAGACTTTAATCGAACCCAGGTTTCCAGCATGGCAGATGAAAACTCTGCCACTGAGCCACCATTGCACTGCCCCTCCCCATTATTTTTAGAAAAAATGTTTTTCTGCTTCCTTACTGGTAATAATTCACTTTTTATATGTATCATCATCTTGTTTTCTTGTTGTTCCATTTTACCTTTTGTGGTCAGATTTTTTTTTTTAAGTATCATCCTTTTTAAAAGTATCGTCCCCTCTGTCAACATTTGGAAGACATTTGCCTTTTTCATTCAAATAAGGAGAGCTTTTAATTTTCCATCAATATATTCAAGTCGATAAATATTTACACAGTATAACAATATAATTTCTCTGCAAAATGTAATTATACCTAGGCTAGTAATGTTCTCACTCCCACCATATTCTCTCGGACAAACCAAATTAAACACTCAGTCTAGCCTAGAATAAAAAGTGGGTAAATAGATGCCATCTGTTGATAGGGAAAATTGTACCATCAAAATGAAAACATATACATAGAGAGGAAGGTGAAAATGGGACCACCTCTGAAAACAGTCTACCTGATGAAATATTCAAAAGTTAATACCCACAATTGGGTGAGTCAAATCTCCATGAAGATAACCTAATCAGGTTTGCAACCTATAGTACTGAATAGGGATTAGAAGAAATGGTTGCTCCCACAAGATTGGTTAGGATTAAAATATGGCTTTTCTAGAGTACCCAAATCTTTTCAAACTGGCCAATGAAGGAATATTATTCACCCACTGAAAAGAATGAAATATTGATATATGTTTCAATATTGGTTGAACTTGAGGCTATCATGTTGAGTGAAATGTTCCAGATAAACGCAAAAAGTCAAATTTTGTATAATCTGACATCTATGAAATCCACAGAGAAAGCAAATGCATAGTTGGCAGTAGATTATCGGATACCAGGGGTCAGGCACGAGGAGAATGGAGAGATATTACATAATGGATACAGAGTTCCTGCTTGAAGAGATGAAAAAGTTTAGGTAAAGGATGATGGTGATGGCAGCCCAATATAATGAATGTAATTATTACCAGTGAATTGTACATTTGAAAGTGATAAAAATGAACAATATTGAGTTTTATTTATGTTTACCATAAAATTTAGAATGATATTATAAAGATGTGATTTTTTATTTCCAGTTTAAATGAATAGAGATAATAATAGATCTAGTAAATAAATAACTGAGCACCATTCAAGGGATATGAGACACAATGATCTAAGTACATTTTTTATCTTTTATAAACATTTTATAATGGGGGTCTATATAACAGGTCCTAATTTGTGCTACAAGCAATACATTCCTAAGTGTTTGGGCAAAGCATCATTAAGTAAAAATGCATAGCATTCATGGTTTTATGCCAAATCAACACAGTTTTCAACTTGGTCGTAAAGAACAGGAAACTTCTGGCAGGGACAATAATGGCTGTGTCCTCATCCAAAGTCAATGCATTGAAGATCCAATGGAACTTGCCAAGATAGGCTCCCCAGCCTTAGACTTCAGAGAAACTTTTTTTATCAAAGATTGGATGGATATCCCTTTAGGTGTTTAGATCTCTGGAAGGAAGGAGAGTCCATGGAGGATGTGTAATCAAAAATAGTTTCTTCTCATAACATGGTCTCTTGGGAAAATCAGCAAGAAATTTTTTTTCTTTTCAGACTATTTCCCAATAGGACTATGATGTCTCAGCGGTTGGGGTAAAAAGTAGCAGAAGTGCCTGAGAAGCAGCTATAAGGAAGCTGTAAACATCTCTTCTGTGGCTTCTCCTTAGCTTATGCAACCTCAGGCTAAAAGGGACATGGTTGTTTGTTCAGGGATCTAACTCTGGTTTTGGGACCCATGCCTGACTCCTTCCTGCTCTCTTGTCTTGGGTTAGAGCTTCCTTCTCCTTCACCAAATGCTCAGGGAGAAATTCAGACTTCCACCTGGAGACCTTCCTTTATGAGAAACCATCCAGGTTAGTGGGAGAGTCAAGTAGATATGCAAGAAGGGGACAGGGTGAAAGGAAACAGAAAGCTTTGAAGTGAGATCATCTGGTGCTAACTGAGATTAGCCCAGGATCTCTCAGTCTTTTGTTTCCTGTGGCTTAATTAATTAAGGCATTTTATATTTAATATATTTTTTAAAGGAAGAGTTCACTGAATTCAGCAATGCAAGTGGTTAGTGTAAACATTAAGTAAGAGGAACATAAGCCCAATTATAATAAGGAATGTGGAGGATATAGTGAATCTAGAAAAGCAGATCTGTCCAAGGAGCACTGCAGTTAAGGTGAGTACAGAAAATTGCTGTGAAGTGAAGACATGTCTTTTTTTTATTTTCAAGGCAAGATACATTGGAACATGTGTGTGTATTAATAGGAAAGTTCCAGTCCATTGCACGTAGATATATGTTGAAACATCAGTACATGAGACATACATTTTCAAACGAAATTTGATAATTTTTAATTTTTAGAAGTGGGTATCCTAAACTCTTTACTTGACAACCATTCCTTTATTGGTGTGGTTAAATATATGTTGGTTTATTAGCCATTCACTTTCTGCTTTGCAAATTGCTCAGATTTTTCTTTTTGTATGCTTGGGTCTGAGGGTTTTTTATTCCTGTTATTTAATTATATTCTTTCAAAAAAAAGAACTGCAGGTTTTCCACCAATTTTGTTGTTCTAAAATTAGTTCTATTATGTCTGTATGAAAGTAATTGAGGAGAAATGTTTGAAAGATAATAAATCTTGTGTAGTTCAATCTATTAGTGTTAAATGTAGTGTTTCTCCCATTGCTTTTCTTTCTTTCTTTTGCCATGGGCAGGCCCCGGGAACCAAATTTGCTTTTCAATTTATGAAAGTTCTGTTTCATTTAAGTTAATAAATTACTTTTTTATGCATTGACATCTTGTTTTTACATCTTTGTTTCTCTTATTCTATCTTTACTTTCTTGGTTAGATCTAGTTCTAAAAGTTGCATTGCTCACCATCATTATTTAGAAGGATACTTTTTTCCAAAATGACTCTCACATTCATCCTATTTAACAACAGGCTTGAATCCATATATCTCTCTGTGGGATGAAGCAATAACCTTTGATACTACTTCCTCCATGCATTTTTTAAAACTGTATTTGTTTATTATTTTTTCCAGGTACTTTTCTATTTAATTATTAATCTTCATCAATACTATTAAATTATTTTTACTTTACATCCTCACTTTCAAAATGTATATTTGGATATTCCATACACTTGTGTTTAATATAATTTTGAAACAACTAATTCTAACCTGGTTTCATTCTCCCTGCAACATTTTATTTCATAAATTCATATTTTCTTCAAATCTGTTATTGGAAAAATGCATAATTTCCATACACGTTCCCCAAAACACAAAAAAAGAGCAAACAGGTGTAGTCCTCGATCATTAGGACTGTACATTCTCCTGGAGTATTTAAAGTACAATTTGGAAAATATTATATGCACAAAGACAAATCAGAATAAGTGTAACAATTGTCATGGTTAGTCCAGGATGTTAGAGAGAATGGTCTGTGAAAGCATTTGCTTGTTGGACAAGGAACAGAACCAAGGATGGTGTGTGCCCTTTGGAGTTGTAAAAAATGAGGTCAAAACCCAGAGCTCTAGAATAAGAACTAAAGATCATTGCACAAGTAATCATGTGAGGGACCACCTTCATCCAGTATCGGACCATATGAACCAGTGCAATCAAGTCAATATGGGACAGACCCTGGAGTAACAGGTAGACCTAAGAGAGAATGGAGAGCATAAGAAGCCAGTGCAGCAAGGACATCTGCTCCATTTGTGGCTCTTGAGTCTGGAGAAGACTCAGCTGTCATGCTGTCTCCTTTTTCTCTCACCGTCCTTGATCTTTCATTTGACTCTCCAATCATAGGACCTCTATCCCAATCAGGGACTTGCTTTCTCTTAAAACTGTTCTTGCATTTTGTGTAGTGGCTTCTGAAATTTTGACCATTTCCCAGAGTCAGAAATACACTTTGCCTTATCATCCATGATGCACACACAGACACACACACATATAGACATGGCTGAACAAACATGTCTTGAAGACATTTTGCAAGTACCCTTACTATTGTATGAGACCTTCTTAAATTTCCCATGTTTTTTTAGTGTACTCTATTTTGTAGTTATTACAACATATAGTATTTACCCATTTATGGGATCTAATCTCAGAATATGGGAAGTATATCATTAACATGTCTTCCACATGTATTTTAACAAATTTCTGCTTCTCTTTCTTTCATCATTGGCATTTCTGTGAAACCACATTCTTTTATTCATTCTTGTACTATGCATTTCATCATCTATTGTTGTAGTCACTCACCCACTGACCATGTCTTGGCCAAAAAGTATGTCAGATATTGATACTTTCCTCAGGGAACTCTCATCTGGTAGAGAAAACTCATGGATTTAAATAAAAGCAGTACATCATCATAGTTCCTACCATTCAAACTAAGTGCACACAATAAGTTTTTGCCTTCTTTGGAGGATGTTAAGTAAAACATTCAAAAGGAGATAACTCCAGGTTATTCTGAAGGGGTGTAGGGTATTGCAAAGGGACAGGAGTGAAAAAACATGAAGTAGAATTGTTGGAGAGACTCTAGGAAAACAAAAACAGAAATATGAAGTCACTGACTATGGGAACTATGGCATTCTGGCAAAGGTACAAGTAAGTTCAACGTTTGGGAGACCGGTGAGAGGGGACACTGACAAGTCTGATATGGAGAGTTGAGCTATGGAATGTTGGCTTCATTGTCCAGCAGGAAATCACCAGGGGTTGTATGTCATGGAATTTGATGATCCATTTTATAGTAGAAGATACCTGACTCTGAATATCAGCTCATTCTGTGATTTCTAGGAAAGATGATGAGGAAATGAAATAGACGATGAGGACAGAGACACGAGGTGTGGAGAGAATGAGAAATCT
>PVIY010058041.1:0-12623 GCA_004026745.1 Myrmecophaga tridactyla | reverse complement strand
GCAGACTGCTGTTTGGGTGGGCGGGATGGAGAAATACTATTCTGTTAAAATGAAGAGCTTTGAAGTGGAGACAAACACAATCTGGTAGTATTACAGAGGCATTATTCACCCTGATGACTCACTCTCTTTGGCTCCCACACAGCAGAGGCAAGAAGTAGCATCCGTGACCTTGAAGAAGCTGGCCAAGTAGTAAGGCCTGATATTTCAGATGAACACCTGTGAGTGCATGCGTGTGTGTGGAAAGAAGTGGGGGTAGGGGCCAGAGAGGCACACATGGAAAAAGAGTAAGAACGTATGATGAACAATTCTCAAACGTAGATACAAAAACTATTAACATTTAAACAGGGAATTCAGCTAAATAACAAGTACTACAAAGAAATAGCCATCATACGAGCAGGTTTCAGCTCAAAGCATTGATAAGGTAGTTAGTTCACTGTGGGAACATTTTAAATAGTTGTTCTTACCCAGGAGGTGAATATGAAATCCAAGCCTTATTCCTGGACTCAGATTTCTCTCATCATTTCCATTCATCCTGAGTCTTCATGAATCCAGTTTGTTGAATCCAATAATATTTTCTGTGTTCCCAGCCACATGCTGCTCTGAACTCAGAATTCTACAAACAAAATTCAAGTAGATACAGTCCTCAGTCCTTTGACAACAAACAAGGGAAAGCAGACAATAATAAAAGGGTGCACTTTTGCAAAAGGGTGCAGCTGCACAAATAGAAGAGTCATGGCCTGGGACAAGATAGTCCCTGGGGTCTAATTACAAAACTATCTACATGGAGCCCAGCAAGAGGTTCATGTTGATAGAGAAAGCTGGTTCTTAGAATTGTAAATTAAAACCTCAAAGAAGAATAACAGCAAAACCATGAAGTCATTTGAAGCTAATCAGAAAAAAAAGAGAGAACTGCAGGAGTTATCTACTAAACAGCTAGGATAGAGAGGGTTTCCAATTATTGAGTGTGCCAAAGGGGAAAACCAGGGATGCTAGTGGGGAGCATGATTTTGTAAACCTTGAGGAATCTCAGGTTGGTCACCATGCTTGTATTGACAAAGGAAGTGAGGATTACAGAACTGTTAAGGATGCCTTAAAGCTAGGCTTGAGACAATTAGACCTAGTGTGTTCTTAGTGTAATTTCCAAAGGTTTTACAGTTAAATTTCAGGTTGTATTTGTCCCTTGGTGTCATTTAAAGATTTTACTCTTCATAGGTGCATATAAGTGTAGAAAGTAAGGTACAATTTGCTCAGAATCCATAGGTATACTTAAAACATTCTTAGGATTGTTTCTCTGCAACTATCAGGAACTCAACTCACCATAGCCTGAGGATAAAAAGGAGACTTTATTATAGGAAAATTCTTGTGTTTCTCAGATCCCAAGAACTGGAATGTAACTGGGTCTCAAAAACAACTGGAACCACACTTAAATGCCATGGTCAGTCTCTGTCTTTTGTCTCATGCTTCATTCTTTCCTGCCACTGACTGCCAGTCTGCTAGCGGTGCTCATGAATGTACATAGGAAGCACAAAGCCAATAGGCCACGTGTTCACATTTCCTCCATTTTAAAAAGCAGTAAGGCTGAGTTTGAGACTCTTAGTCCTTATCCAAATTCCTGAGAAAGGACTGTGATTGGTCCTTTGGGTAGGGACCCAACACTGAATGAATTAACATGGCCATAGTGTGTTACCTTAGCTTCTACCTTAACCTAACATTCTTTTGGCTGCAAGTAATACAGTATTTTTTTATTTCATATAACAAAAGTCTTGCCTGAAATTTGGGGAATCCAAGACTCAATTCAATTCAATTCAACCAGTATTTATTGAGTCCTTACTATGTTTATGCCAGGCACTACTATGGTTGTTAGAGATGTATGAGTGAACAAAGTAGACAAAATTCCTTGCTTTCAAGGAGCCTATGTTCTGAGGTTGGGTAATTCAATGATTCAACAACATTAACAAGTTCCAAGGTTGATTATTTGTTCATTTGCTTGTTTGTTTTCTTTGCCAACCCCAGCAAGCCAGCTACAACAGTCTCTGACAGGAGGAATAAAACTTTGATGTGTTCCTTTGCCTCCTGGGGCTGGAGAGGTGTCCAGTCTTTCTGAAGCATGTGGCTACCTGAATAAAATCAGGAATAGGTGGGAAATGGCTTTGAAAGAGGGAACTCCACATCTTCTCCAGACTGCTACCCTGGGACCTCAGGGGTCATATGTTTCCAAATTACAGTTTGACCAAGGTGGTAAGAATGACTTCATAATCTGGTTAGAAGCCTTTCCTAAGGTCATCAGAGATCAGAAGAGAACACAGTAGCAGACACAGGATCAAAAGTGCCTGTAAATTAAGGTTCCTATTTGCAAAACGTGTCGGTCAGCACAGAAGGGATGGTGCTTGGTGCCTAAATCAATAGCAATTTTTGTAAGCTGCAAATGAGGCAATTTCATGTTGCAGAAAGCACACACAGAACTGGAATTTAGGGATTGTGGTATCAGTCCCTCCAATATAAGAACCAGAAAGTTCTTAAGGTATGTTGGGACATCATTTTGGCAATAGTTGAAGAAAATTGTCTTCATTTGACTTTAGCCAGGGAAGGGGCTTTTGGATCTCCAGGTCTCAACATTGATATAAGTGAATACACTGCAGTGGTGAAAATTAGGAATTTATGGGAGAGGGGAGGAAGGCATACATTTAAACGGAATTTAGTTAAACTTTAGTAACATAGAAGGAGGCGTAGGGGAAAAAAATAGATAATTATTTCCATGAAATACAAACTAGAGACATAACATACCACAAAAGGGAACAATAATAAACCTTCCTATTAAGAGACAAGTAAATGATCAAGAAAGCTCATAAATTACCAGAAGGGGCTTCAATTGTATTTGCAATGACAATGTTTTATTTCTTATGACAAATGGTGGGTATGTGGCACATGTTACATTATCTCTATGCCTATTTTTTTTCTGAAATATTTCATTAAAAAAAAAAGGCACCAGTTTGGTTCATTTTACCTTTTTGGAATTCATCCTTTGTGCTTTGGTGAGTTGTCATTCGTGAGTGGGAAGATGGAGAAGCGTTTCTGAGTTCTGATTTCCCTCTTCCTTTTAGAAATACGTACGCCTGATGTCAGGCCCTCTATCTAGCTCATAAAGAACATTCCTCACGTTAGCTTTGCGGTCATGGTGCTGCCCTCACCTCCGTGCTCCCTGTCCCCATTGCAATTTTTTCCCTTTACATTTGGAAACTCAGTTGCATCCTACAATTTGCTCCTGCCCCAACTGTACTAAGAGTGGGTGTAATAAAAATTCAGTATCCACTGGTATGTGTCATTGTTCCTGAGTCAACTTTCCATTTCAAAAACACAATATGTTATTAAACAAAATCTTTCCTCTGTTCTGAAGAACAGACTAACAGTTGGATTTTTAAATATATACTTCTGAAAAAGAGTGCACATGCTTTGTCCACTCAAAGGGTAATCACCTGCCAGGGTTTATTGGGAGTTGCTAGGGTAGGTTCCCCACCCACCCACCCAATACCAGTTTTTTGAGTCCACATAATAGCAACATTTTGCTATAAAAATGCTAACTTCTCTTCTGTTGTACTTCTGCTGTTATTCAGAAACAGCCAAATGGATGTTATTGAAATCCGGTCCCAAAAAAAGGTTGAAATTGCTCCCCAGCTGGGCCTGAGACCCTGTGTGCCAAATTTCAGCCTAAAGAGAATTCTTATATTTGAGTCACTGTGAGCAGCTGAAAATATGAGGTTTGGGGTGGAAATGCTAACAGACTCTTAACTATCATTTTGCAAACCATGTGATTATAACACAATGCAAACCTCCTCTGGAGCAACTCTCTGGCAAAAGCAACAGAAACAAGGCGTCTGGGCCCTGAAGTTCTGCCTTTAGAAGCTTCTGCTGCGTTACTAGCAGGCAGGGGAGACCTGAAGATGACATTTCCCACATTTCTGTTCCTGATGATGTTAAAGAGGAGCTCCACAGGTGAACTGCTGATAAATAGCAGGAGTATGTGAAGCTCATTCCTTTACAGGACTCTTTGGAACACCGGCTTATGGTCACCCTTGCTTGTTCTGAAAGTGTTATTGCCAACACAGTGCTTGGTTCCAACCAGACACTGGAAGAATTGTTTGCCACCTCTAGTCCCATTGGCTTCCATTCCAACTTGGCAAAAATGCCTGTACTGCTTGGCTACTTGCTTCTGTCATCTGGCATTTAAATGTGGGTTGAATCCCTCCTCAGTAACATTCAGGGCCACAAAGATGCTTTGACTCCAGGCATTAAACGCAAGTTCAGTAGGCAAGTATCCAAATGCAGGTAGAATTTCCACAGGCTCATCTATTCATGGAACCCTCACATGATGGAAAGGTGATCAGAATGCTTCTTGAGTGTAGCCCCCAAGAGTGCTGGTTCCAGATTCTCTCATCATGTTTTCACAACACTCAGCCAGCCCAAAGGCTGTGATAGAAAGCCAAGTCAGACTGGGTAATCTGTGCCTGTCACTTGCCAGCCGGGCGACTTTGGACAAGACACTTAACCACATTGAGCCTCAGTCTCCCCATCTATAAAATGGGGGATAGTATCCACCTTCCAATGAGTTGTAAGGATATGAAGATCATAGAATGTGGAAGTGTTTCCTAAATAGCAGTACACTACATACATTTTTGGCACTATTAGCCCCAGAGTTTTATCATAACTTCCAAATTCTAATCTGAGTTAAAAGTACAGTTGAAGTCAATAGGAATGGATTTAAGAGATCTTCTCCCATTAGGAAAAGGAGATTACGGGTCTGAGAATCAGTATTTCTGGGATGCCTGATAAATGCTTGGTACTCTGTTAAGTGTTGTGAAGGACGTTCAGTAAGGACATGATCCTAAATTTAAGAAGAATATAATTTTGCAAAAATAGAAGATATTTGATAATTAAGCGATAGAGGTTCTCAGCAGAGAGTAGAGTAGAGTAGCAGTTCAGAAGTAGAGAGGAAATGTGAATGCTGGAGAACTTGGTGTGGCTACATGCAAGAGGTATGTGTAGAGTCTATTGTTTGTGCCTGTCGAGGATCCCTCCTTTGGAGGATTTGATTCTCCGCACTCCATGTGGTTGTGGAGTGTCTGCAGTCAGTCACGATACAGTCCTCCGTGGCTACAGATGTGTGATATGCCCCAGGCTTAGCTATCATCATACCCCATTTTTCCACAGTGACGATGGAATAATGGACGAGCACTTGATCTAAATCAGACCAATGAGCGTTCTCCCCAAGATGTTATAAATGGAACATGGGAGAAAGATATTTCTTGAATATTATGCACAAAAGGGGTTGATGTGAGTCTGGAGCAGTCCCTGACTGCGTGCTGGACCTCTCACTACTAAAGAAGGTTGTCTGCAGAAGGGAAAAATAAGTCCACCATTGAGTGAAGTGAAGCCTGAGCGTGAAAAGAGAGACATGTATAGGTCCTTAGCATCCCCATGGCAAGCTCTTCCGCTTTTCATAAAATCAAATTTCCTTTTTGTGCCCATAGAAGTTTAGTATGGATTTTCTTTCATTTTGTCCAGAAAGAGTCCAAACTCTTCTAGTGAAATCTGAGCTATGTCTCAAAAAATCAGTAGGATTTGAATATGCCCAGGCAAGAAGTCAGGGTATTCTGGGCAGACAGAGCTACATGAATGTCATGGGTGAGAATGAGGATGGTGTGTTAGGGGAATTTGAGAAAACCCGCCAGAATGGGGCAGAAGGACTAAGGTGAGAAGTTAGTTATGTTATTAAGGGAGAAGCCAGTTTAGGAGTTTCTTCAAACTAGATGAAAGTTGAGGCTTGGTTAGGAGGCAAAAAAAAAAAAAAAAAAAAAAAGAGTTTCTTAAAATAATATAAAGAAAAACTGCATCCGTTTAAATGCAAAATTTGAAAAGTCTGTCAAAACTCAGAGTAGGAGAGAATGAGAGTAATGGAAACTCTTGTACACTATTAGTAGGAGGGTAAATCAGCATAGCCATTTAGGAGAAAAATCTGGCAATGTCTACTAATGTTGAAAATGCATATCCAACACCCAGAAATCCCATTCTGAAATTTGGAAAATCTTTTGCATCTGTGCACCATGAAATACATTAAAAAATGGTTTGTAGCACTGTCTGTAACCATAAAAATTGGGAGTAACCTAAATATCCATCAAAAGGAAAAAGGGATGCTTAAGGCCGTATTCGAAATCACTGGGAGTGCTGGTGCAGGCTCATACCTTTTGGGCCCATCTCTTCCCAAGCTGTTTTCACTGACATGATATGGTACCTTCAAATTGGTCATGGTGGGAGTATTTACAGAAATTGGCAGGTGCTTTCAATCAAGGCTTTATTTTTCTTCCCTGCAAAGCTAGTTGTTAAGCATTTCCCAGCACATCATTGGAAAACATTTTTTTCATTAATGCCTTTTATAAAAAAAAATTTTTATTGCTATATCTTCATGTACCATACAGTCCATCCAAACTATACAGTCAATGGCTCATAATATCATCACCATGATCATTTTTAGAACATTTGTATCATTCCAGATGAAGAAATAAAAAGAAAAAAAGAAAAAAACCCATACGTCCCATACTCCTTTACCCCTCCCTCTCATTGACCACTAGTACTGAAATCTACCCCGTTTTTTTAACACCTTATCCCCCTATATTATTTATTTATTTTTGTCCTTATTTTTATACTCATCTGTCCATACTCTGAATAAAGGGAGCATCAGCCATAAGATATTCACAATCACACATTCACATTGTGAAAGCTATATAGTTATACTGTCGTCTTCAAGAATCAAGGCTATTGGAATACTGTTCAACAGTTTCAAGTACTTTCTTCTAGTCACTCCAACATAACATGAACTAAAAAGAGATAACTATATAATGCATAAGATTAACCTCCAGGATAACCTCTCCACTCTGTTTTAAATCTTTCAGTCACTGAGACTTTATTTTGTCTCATTTTTCTCTTCCCCCTTTTGGTCAAGAATGTATCTGTTCCCCATAAGCCAAATGTGCACAGACCTGCCCTATGACTGCAGAGAAAGCAAGATGGCATCAGGGTAGAGAATATGTCTAGTGGCCCCACTACCTCACCCACGTAACTCTGTACTCATTAAGAAGACTGGTTTCCGTATTTCACTGACTTAGTAAATATTTCAGAAAACAAAAAGTAGTTAACATTCATGTACCTCTTCCTCAGTTTAAGGAATAAAATAGTTCAAATTCTCATTTCCATGATGCTAGGTCCCAGCTCATCCCTGGGAATCATGTCCAATGTTGCCAGGAGGATTTATACCCCTGGAATTTCATGTCTTGTGTAGAGGAAAAGACAGTGAGTTCACTTGCTGAGTTGGCTTAGACAGAGAGGCCATATCTGAGCAACAAAAGAGTTTATCTGGGGATGACTTATAGGCATAATTATAAGTAGGCTCAGCTTCCTCTTTGCAGGAATAAATTTCATAGGGGTGAACCCCAAGATTGAGGGCTGTTAAATTGGTTGTTCACAGTGCTTGCCAGAATATCAGGAATTCCCCAGGTAGAGAAGTTTAATATTTTCTCATTGAATAACATTTATATAAATATCAAAATATGTACAAGAACACAATATACTATCTTAACCATATGAAGACATGTATTGGGATGATAAACACCAATATCATCAGAATGATTATCTCTTCTCAAAATAAAGGAAAATAATGCAATTAGGGAGGAATACACAAGGGCTTCACTTGAATTTGAACTATTTTATTCCTTAAGCTGAGGAGGAGGTACATGAATGTTAACTACTTTTTGTTTTCTGAAATATTTAGTAAGTCAATGAAATACGGAAGCCAGTCTTCCTAACGAGTACAGAGTTACATGGGTGAGGTAGTGGGGCCACTAGACATAATCTCTACCCTGATGCCATCTTGCTTTCTCTGCAGTCATAGGGCACACTTGGTTTATGGGGAACAGATACATTTGCAATATCTCTAGGACTGCTCTCAGATTGTGAAATTCCCAGAGGCAAAAGGGAATAAACACCAGCACAATGAAGAGGTGGGATTGTCTGAGGGAGCTCTCTCAGGTGGTTAGCGTGATCATTTCTAGATGGCCCTTCAGCTCCAACTGACAGGCCTCCACAGGCTGCCCAGCAGACAGAGGTATGTCTGGTTGCAGACAGCAAAGGAGCACTTATGTCATACAGGAGTCTGTTTCATGTCAACTTGGATCATAAAAAACTCAGGTTCTCCTAGAAAAGGGCACATATAGGAAATCTTAAGTACAGACCTACAGCTAACAGATCAGGAGATGCTAAGAAGGGATGGATCAACTTTGTTCTTAGGAGGGAAAGAGCTTTCAACAAGGATCTATTGGGATTTCTGGCATGTCTTCATTCCCAGTGACTTGAACTAAAGCACTGTATTTTAGTTAAATTCTCCTTGCTCTTGAAGGCCAGTTAATAAAGCATTTATAGGCTGGGTCTGGACTTTGTACCACTCCTTGACCTCCCTCCTCCCCTTCACATTTAGTGTTACAATTTACTGAGCATAACATGCTGGTTTTGCTTATGCTGTTCTCTCTGCCTGGAAACACTAACCTACCCTCCATCCTTCTCTTTCTTTAAGTTTCTCCTGTGTGAAACCTTTCCTTCCTTTCCTCCACGTGAGTACAGTTTATCTCTCGGTCTCCTCTGGGTCCCACTCCCCCTGAGACATGTGTCCATCATTCCTCTGCTGCTCTTAGAGCTGTCTCCCCTGTTGCAGTGTTGAGCTCTGTCAGGACAAGGATCCTGTGTTATTTTACTTTGTATCCCACAGCCAGGCATAAAACCTGGCACAGACATTGCCCAATAAAAGCGAGAGGTAAAGAAAGAGGGAGAGAGGGTCAAAAAAGGAACTGACTCTTTGCTCCTCTTTTTTTTTAACAACCTCTCTTTTACGCCATCTTTCCTCTTTAAAACACTCTGCTAACATCCTTAAAGAATTCAGCTGTAGGCGAAGAAGCTAGAAAGGGGGATAAAATACGCTAACTGCAGGAAAACAAACACTAGTGGGTATAAAAGACACAATCCCATACTTTTGTGGAACTTCATTTCACCTACGGCAGTTTGTGGGAAACAAATACAGGAACAACCTAATATACCAAAGCTTGACATCCATAGAAGGCAGGGGTCAGGGGTGAGAACAAAGCTCCTGGTTTCCTTTCCTTCCTTCTTTAGCTCTGATTCTCTGCCTTTCCTTTTTTTGTGTCCTCTGACCTGATCTGGAATCTCCTGAATTGTTGCCAACAGCTAGCTGTTTCATGTGTGTTATGGCCTGAATTCTGTTCTGAATAAAACTATAGTAGGTTCCACTAATTAATTAAATTGTAACTTCATAGACTTGGAGTCAGGACTCTTGAATACAAGATGCAAATTTATGCAACATATGCAAATCACTCATGTTCTCAAATTCCATGAGCAAAATCTGGTAGCCTTGAGATAAAAAAGCCCCTGCCAAGCATCATCTCTCCTAATTATTGCTTAATTTCCACCCCCTTTAACATTGAACTAACACTTTCAGACTTGGCAGAAATTGGAAGAAACACAATGAGAGCTGGTTATAAACAGGAAGTTCCTTAAGGGCAAAGACCCTGTAATCTGTTTATTTTAGGTTCTCCAGTGGCTCCTAATACATTACCAAGTATGCACAGTCCCGCATAGGGTACACACTCCCAGTGCTACAGCTAAATTATCGATCATTCAGATGAGTGAAAGGTAAGCACCTTGCATGCTTTGCAAAACAGGGCATTCAGGCCTAGAAACAGGGAGATGATGATCTGTACTGTCCAAAAATGTAGTTATTTAAATTCAAATTGGTTAATATTAAACAACATCTTAAAAAATTCAGTTCTCAGTCATACTAGCCACATTTCTAAGTGTCTTATAGTTACATGTGGCAAGTGGCTTTCTTATTTGACAGCACACAAACGGAACATTTCCATCACTGTAGAAAATTCTATTAGACAGCCCTTCTAGCCCCTTGCTACTCAAAAGTCTGGTCCTTGGACCAGAAGCATTAGCATTGCAAAGCAGCTTATTGGAAATGCAGAATCTCAGGAGCTACCCCAGATTCACTGAACCAGAATCTGCATTTAAAAAAAATCCCCAATTCATTCATACACATATCAGAGTTAGAGAAGCATTGGTCTAGATCGGGAATGGAGATCAGTTATTCCCAAATTGTAGTGTGCATCAGAATCACCTGAGGGCATATTAAACACGGATTGCTGGGCCCCACCGTGAGAGTTTCTAATTCAGTAGGTCTAGGGTGGATCTGAAAATGTGCATTTTTATCAAGATCCCAGGTGATGCTGAGACTGCTCCAGGGAGCACACGTTAAAGACCACTAGTCTAAATTAACTACATAACAAGATTATATAGAAAGAGAAGTTAGAATATACCATAGAAATAACTATTCTATTTCTCAAGATTGCAGGCTTCCATTTTAAAGCATTCTTGAAAGATGGACATTGTCTTAGTTTCCTAGGGATGCTATGACAAAGTAACACAAACTAAGTGACATAAAAACCACAGAAATGTATTGTCTCAGAGTTTTGGAGGCCAGAAGTAAGAAATTAAGGTGTTGGAAGGGCCATACTTCCTCTAACTCCTTAGGAAAAAATTTGTTCCATGCATCTCTCTTGGTTCCGGTGGTGCCTGGCAGGCAATCCATGGCATTTTCTACCTTAGTCATCACGTGGAGTTCTCTCTTCTTTTCATTTGTGTCCAAATTTCCTCTTCTAATAAGGATACCAGTCATGTTAGATTAAGAGCCCACCATAGTCTGGTATGATTTCATTTTAACCTATTTAATTCCTTCCGTAGCAACCCTATTTCCAAATAAATTCCCATTCCGAGGTATTCAGGATTAGAAATTCAACGTATCTTTGGGGCGGGGTGGGGGTGGGGGCGCACACACTATTCAATCCATTACCAGTCATCTAGTCTGCATGTGAATACTTCTATTGAAAGGATTCCCATTATAAACAAAGCAGCCTCCTCCACAGCTCGGCCCATTAAAATTACATCCTATACCCTTCGAACTTTCTGGATATCTGCTCTATCTTGATATATTTAGATGTTTGACGGGAGCTGAATGTCTCAACATTTCCCTCTGTGTGACAGAGTTCTCAGAATCCTTGAGATTCTGGTGTACTCTTGAGGCCACACTTGTTGGGGTTTAAGGGGTGATAATCATGCCCCTTCATGAGTTATGAATTAATTAAAAATAGATGCAGGAATAAATAGATGCAGATCAAAAGATCAGCTTTATTTCCAACAAACATTCATTGGAGAGTAGAACTTGAACCTGTGGCCAAAGCCTTCCTACTAACCCAACCTAATTGAATGTACCTGAAAGAATCACATACAGAAAAGCAGGACAACTGAGCCTACCCCTCTGTGGGAGGTTTCCAGGGTAAGAGTTACAGCTACTGTGACAAAAGAAAGGTACCACACTTGCAGAAGACAGGTTTCCCTGAAAGAAAAAAGGAAAGATGCCTATCTTCCCTTCCCCCAAACTCACCCATCCAATAACTTCTTCCTTCTCCCGTGGTTGTCTACCTAGCATCCATTCCCACTATCTTCCTCTTTTCAAATAGAACCCTCATGTCATTTACCTAGCCCCGCCGCCTTTCTGTGTTGTTCAAACGTCTCAGGAAGCTGAACTTATCCTTAGCGCAAACCAATCAGAGGAAATCTGCTTCCCTTGCCAGCCATTGGTCAAGAATTAAGGCTTAAACCAATTGGAACATGGCACTGCACTAGAGACTGTTTGCTGTTGGACTAGGGATGAACATGTGATACAAACTGGGCTAATCAGGTTGAAGGTGAAAATATTCATTCAATAATTGGAGGAGAGATTTTCTAATGAGGAAGCATGTCTGCTCCCATGCTGATGACAGCCACCTTGTTATCACAAGAGAAACCAGTCTGAGAACGAAGCCTCCATTTAAAGAATGCAAGAGGAACAGAGAGATAGTCCCAAACCCAATTACAGCATGAATGCTCTACCTTTGGATTTCTTATTATAAGATGCTAAACATGGATTAACCGTGACGATATCATGTTGAGTGAAATAAGCCAGACACAAAGACAAATATAAGTTCCCTCACTTCACCTACCAATGCAAGACCCACCAAGTCTTCACCCACCCATTAATGCTGCCCTTAATCAGAAAGATTTCTCTAGACTCTATGCTATTACTAACTCCTAGGATCTAGCACTAAGTAATTATTTGTTGAACAAATGCAACTGAAAACTGCATTAAAAATTTTAGCAGACACATATCAGTTGTCTCGTGTTAAGTTTGGATGAATGAAAACCCCTAGAAAATTTTTATACAAACTGATGCCAAAGTTGTTTGTCTCCACCCTGTTATGTAGTTTTCCTTTTTAATTTTGTAGATAAATAAATGTCCTGATATTTATTGCTGTTCAGTCGTATCTAGGTGATTCCAAATTAGGCTGTAGTCAGTTGAGATCATTCTTTTTTTTTTTTTTTTAAACTTTTTATTAATTAAAAAACTTAACAAAAGAACATTAATATATCATTCCATTCTACATATACAATCAGTAATTCTTAATATTATC
>PVIY010058040.1:0-12624 GCA_004026745.1 Myrmecophaga tridactyla | reverse complement strand
TTGAGAGAAAAACCCTGAACTTCATCGGCCTTCTTGAACCAAGGTATCTTTCCCTGGATGCCTTTGATTGGACATTTCTATAGACTTGTTGTGATTGGGACATTTCCTCAGCCTTAGAACTATAAACTAGCAACTCATTAAATTCCCCTTGTTAAAAGCTATTCCGTTTCTGGTATATTGCATTCCAGCAGCTAGCAAACTAGAACAACCAACAAGAGGTTAACCTCATTCAAGAAAGGCCAATGAAGTTCAGGGTTTCTCTCTCAACTGGAAAGGCACAGGCAAACATGGGGACGTCTCCTAGATTTCTCT
The DNA here is from genome assembly GCA_004026745.1 of Myrmecophaga tridactyla. NCBI lineage: Eukaryota > Metazoa > Chordata > Mammalia > Pilosa > Myrmecophagidae > Myrmecophaga > Myrmecophaga tridactyla. Next base: position 12,312 of record PVIY010058040.1, on the reverse strand, counting down.
CCTGGGTTCTTGTTTCATGAAGCTCTCCCAAGGGCATTTTCCTTCTTCATCTCCAAAGGTCTCTGGCTGTTTGGGCTCTCATGGTTGTTTTAGCTCTACCACTCTTTCCAAAATGTTTCTTCTTTTAAAGAATTCCAGTAAGCTAATCAAGACCCATGAGGAACAGGTGGAGTCACATCTCCCTCTAATCAAAGGTTAATACCCACAATTGGGCACATCACATCTCCCTGGAGCTAATTTAATCAAGTTTCTGCCCTACATTGCTGAATAGGGATTAAAAGAAATGGCTGCCTCCACAAGATGGATCAGGATTAAAACATGGCATTTCTAGGGTACATAATCCTTTCAAACCTGCAGGAGGTATAACTGAGAAATTAGGATTTAACAAATGATTATGACTACTGAACTATTATATACATATTTCTTTTTAGTTTCTAGAATATTAGAATAACTAAAAGGAAATACTGAAATTGTTGAATGGTAATCCAATAACCCTGATCTTTGATAATGATTGTATAGCCATATAGCTTTTATCATGTGACCATATGATTATGAAAACCTTGTGACTGATACTTCCTTTATCCAGTGTATGGGTAGATAAGAAACAGAGTAAAGACAAAAATAATAATAATGAGGGAGGGGCTAAGGGGTATGGGTTGTTTTGGTTCTCTTTTTTATTTTTATTTCTTTTTTTGGAGTAATGAAATGTTCTAAAATTGATTGCTGTGATGAATGCACAACTATATGATGATTTTGTGAGCCATTGATTGCATACTTTGGATGGATTATATGGTGTGAGAACATATCTCAATAAAATCATTTAGGAAAGTAATTTTTTTAAATTTACATACATCTAAATAATGTTCAAACTTTTCATCCAAAACGATATCAGTGATTGTCATGAGATGGCATGTGAAATTCAGGAAACCAGTAGCCACCTAATGAAAATTCCAACAGAAATATCAGCCAACTTGTTAAAATAAAATAAGATAAATTATTTTTAAATACCCAAAGTCAATGGGTATATTGTCAATGGGACAATACTTCCAATGAATGTCTTACAGAGCAAGCTGCTTTTGGAGAATCCCACTTGAATATTAAATATTCTTGTGTTGGCAATGCAATATAACTTACAGAAGAGTATTGGCAGGAATAGTTTGATTCTGCTTTTATATGTTTTATATATTTTCAGAATAATGATAAGGAATAGTTATGTGGTCAGGCAATAAAGGAATATAAGCATAGGTTCTTCTTCCAAAATAAAAAAAAGGGTTGAAAACATCCTCAAAGCATGATGAGGTTCATTACACCCACAAATTCATTTGAGAAATATGTTGAGTTGCCTTATGGGGTAATTAAGGTCCACTCACATTGTTGGGTATCAATTATTATTAAATTTGTTATAAATTATCAAGATATAATTCATCAAGTGCATATTTGGATGAATTTATATGTTCCCAAAAGGGAACATATAAAATAAGGAGACTAAAAGAATTTGGAGCTTTATAAACTTAATATTAGCACATACTATTTATCAATGAGTTACAACCCCCCCATCCACCACATATCTCATCTTATTGCCTCATCATACTAGTCCTTATGGAATGATTTCATATCTCCACTGAAAGAAAGGAAACTGGCATTCAAAGATTAAGTAAACATACAAAAGTTATATAAGTAGCAATGGCAGAAGTAAGATTTGGACCTAAACTAGCCAAATTTCAAGGCTCATGGCATGTTGTTTTGTTTTTATCATGTCCACAACTGCACTAGGTTTTTTAAATCCATAGTGTTTACAGTCTACTTTTCTCCATTCCATAAACAATTCATGCCCGAAACAATAATTTTACCAGGAGCATCACTTCTATTAAAATGCAGCATTATGGAATGCATGGAGATTCAGAGACAAGTAGTCCTTTAGCCTCATTAGGAAATACTACTGTACATAGATGTAGTCTGTTTTACTACTTAATTATCAGCACATTATTGGCACAAATAAGAATAAGTGGAAATAAAACCCCCTGACTAAGATATTTGGTTGGGTCAGTCTCTCATAGGGGGATATAAGATGGGGTCTCAGGAGCTTTGAAGTTACTTTGACAACTTCCTTGTGCGCTTGTACTTTTGGCAGTAAACAAGAGATGAAGAAAGCCATCACTTCTGAAGAAACAAAAGGGACATTTAAACTTAAACAATGGGAAGCTACTGTACTTTTGCTTTCCATTGTGAAATTTTGTTTTATTTTATTATCACAGACATTAAGTGTTATGTCATCTCTCAAGAGTGTATATCTCTGCCCTTGCTGACATTAGAAAGACTTTGGTTCAAGCGTTTGTTCTTTGGTCCTTAGCTGTCATGAAGGTTCTGTTTTCAAAGAGGTAACAATTACTCACCCAGTAGCATGGAACCAATCTGCCTTAAAATTTTTTTTTAGAAATCATTGAAAACAAAAATTCCTTAAACAAGAGAATCCTATAGGCAAAGGTTAACGGAGGGCTCTGCCTCTTTCTTTTCCATGCTTCCCCTCACTCCACTGAAATGCTTCAATATAGTGGCTGTTTTCATGCTTCTTATTATTCCCTGGACAGAAATAATCTAAGTTGCTTTAGTATACAAGTCTTTGCCATTTTTCACAAAACCAGTTTTGTGAAAGAAGAAGTGCTTAGAAGGGGAAGGCAAAAGGTGATATTTTTTGGTAAAGGAAGAAGGTTGTCTGGTGCCTTTCAAATCATGGAATGTAAAACTATACTGTGTGATCCCAGCTCTGAGCAAGGAAGGAATTTTCTACAGTAATTCTAAATTTTACAGTTTATATTTGAATATTAGACATCTAACTACTTGGCTGATATTTAAACATATGGCTAACGTATGCCTAATTTGTTTAGTTATGTACAAAAAGTTCAAGTGTGGAAGACCAAAAGTACTTATTCATGTTTTCTTATTACATTATCCTGTTGATAAATCAGGTTGATACCTTTGTATGTCTGTGGGAGGTTAAGGAAAAGGGAGGAAATACTTTTCTTCTGCCTCTCCCTCCATAGCAAATGTGGAAGCAAGGTAGAACATTGAAAGTCTTACAGCAAAGCAAGTCTTTGTGGCCAGAATATATACTTTAAAGGTTAGCTGAGGAGAAGGGTACAGTTTATCCAGAGAAATATAAACCTGCTGCATTTACATAATGGGATGAATGTAATAAAGCTGATTTATTTTTAATGAGCCAGTATGTGAAATCCTATCAAGGTTCATTTAAAATTTTGACAATTATATTTAACCTGTGTAGTGTAGTAAAATTTCAGTGGTGGTAGGAAAAATATTGGAAAACAAAAAATGAACCTATAACTGTAATTATATAACAATTTGAGTTCTTATTTTATGCCTAGCACTTTTTTAAAAGTCATGTATTGACTATTTTAATCACTCAGAACCCTAGAAAGTAGATATCTGCTATTATTTCTATTTTACCAATTTAAAAAATGGCACATTGAGAAACTAAGTATTTTCATCAAGTCAAACCATTCAAGAAAATGGTGGAGTCAGATTTCAAACCAAGATAATCTGGCTCTGAAATTCATATCCTTAATCATAATGTCCTGGTAATGCTTCAGGTTGGTAGAAGGGCTCAACTGAACAAGTTCCAGCTACTGTTACATTAAGAGGTCAGGAAACAGGACCCATGCATGGAAGTCCAAGGATTATTTTAAATCCCTTCTTAACAGCCTTTTGTTCATCCACTTCCTGTTTATTAGAAACAGAAAGATTTAAAAAACAAAAAGTCCACATCACTTTTGTTCATCAGCAAAGGGAAGAAAATAGCACCTTGTGTGGCAAAGAATGAGCTCTCTCACATCACTAGGGTGACAAACACACAGAAGTAGGTTGGTGGTAAAAAATGACTAGTGAAATATTTCCTTCAGACTTCTGCCTTTACCAGAGATATTGTAAATATTCAGTTACAAAAGTTAGAATAAAAGGTTTGCTTTTTAAGCAGACTAGTGAAACAACTGCAAAATGACTTTTATGTTAATGAATAAGATTACCTAAGAAGGACAACTAAAAATTATGAAAGTGTTTTTCCTAAGAGGAACTTGAAATTCAACACAGATTCTGCTTCTGCTGATATATCTACGTACAGTTTGTGATCATACCTGACTTATTCCTGTGGCTATAGTGTTCTCATGTTATTCCCACATGACAATAATTTCCCAAAACCTTCTTCAAAGCTTTTCCTTCAAGCTATTCTATTTCCTGGAAGCCTTATCTGTCTAAATGTCCTGTCTCTGAAATTTACAGCACTGTTTATTTTATTTTATACCAGTATAAAATACTGGTATATTTTCCATATTTCATGTGCATCTTGCCCAGTAACAGTGGGGTAGTTTAAAGCTGTTGTATACCTCCGAAAAGGCATGCTCTTTTAATGCATTCCTATGACTATAGACCTACTGCAGTAGGTTATTTCAACTATGAGATATGGCCCACTTCATTCAGGGTGAGTCTTGATCCTCTTGCTGGAGTCCTTTATAAGAGGATAAAACACATACAAGAGCAAAGAGATGAAATTAAGAGAAGCTCACAGGAAAAGCCCCAGAGAAGTTTAGAGAAAAAGCCACAGACAGATAGGCCAGAAGCTGAAGCAACAAAATTGGGAGAGAAGGACTAGCAAACACTGGCCATGTGACAGAGGTGTCCCAGGTGCCCACAGCCTGTCCTTGAGTCCAGGTATCATCCAGCTGATGCCTTGAGTTGGACAATTTCATGGCCTAAGAATTGCAAATTGTAAGTTAATAAATCCCCATTGTAAAAACCAACCCATTCCTGATATATTACATTCCAGCAGTTTTAGCAAGCCAAAACAAACAGTAAATTCCTGTAGACCAGATAGTCTTATCTACTCAAATACAGACACTATAAATTTATAGATGAGATATACTCAAAATACTTTAATGATTTTTAAAATTTCTATAATTCTATAATATCTTTGCAAGTATGACCCAGAATATTAAGACTAATCCCAAATTAATAGCAGCCCAATAAATGAAATTGTTACATCAAAGCAAATAAGAAGAATGATTTTACAATCACAGGTACACATTGATACTCTTGTCAAGAGAAATTTAAAATATTTTCTCTCACAACTGCCCAGACTCAAAGGGAATTCATAACAGTCTATGTGACAAGTTTTGAACTCATAAATTTATGTTTTAAACCAGCAAAACAATCAAGTTACAGTACTTGCAAGTAGCACAGCAATTTAGCCACTTATTTACTTATTTTGCAGACAGACATGGGAGTTCTGAAGCTGGCCAATAGAGATTCTGTAGAGCTTTCAAAGTTCCTACCTCAAACGATTGGCATTTGGCCATCTTTCATGTTTCAAGTTTCCTAGACCACAATCCTGCCCGAGAGGCAGAGTCATAAACATTCGGCTTATTTCATAAGCAGAAAGTCTAGAATCTATGAAATCTGCAGAGTTCTACAAGTCTAACACCTGTAGTCAAATTAGGTTTAGTTTGTGCTCTATAACAGAGTACAAATATTGGGTAGCTTGCAGTATATTGAGCTTAAGAAACTTTATTCTTCAAGCTTGCAATAGTTGTTGCCTGAGGAGGTAAAAACAAAGAAAGGGGGTGCAGAAAGAGATGGGAGTATAGGTATATTAGTGGGAAAACTTTAGTTTGCAATACCTAAAACTAATAATCCAGTCTAACTAATGACATTAACACTTAAATTAATTTTGAAAAGAAAACCATATAAATGATACTTCTCTAAATGATTTGAATGTTGCTTTGTGAAAGAAATGTCCCTATAAAACTATAAAACAGAAATTTCTTCATAGGGTTGTTGTGAAGAATAAATAAAATGACATTAATACTTAACATAGTGCTTGACGTACAGCAAATACTCAAGAAAGTAAAAATTCCTTATAAGTCTTTTAATGGACAAATCCTTTTAATGGATGTTTCAGTTTGCTAAAGCTGCTGGAATGCAATCTACTGGAAATGGATTGGTTTTTATGAAGGAGATTTATTAGGTTACAAATTTACAGTTCTAAGGTCATGAAAATGTCTAAATTAAAGCATCAATAACGTGATACCTGGATTCTGAAGAAAGGCCACCAGTATCTGGAACACCTCTGTCAGCTGGGAAGATAGGTGCCTGGCATCTGCTGGTCCTTGCTACTGGTTCATTGCTTTCAGCTTCAATTCCAGGGTCCTCTCTTAGCTTCTCAGGAGCAAACTCTGAAGGTAAGTACATTAAGAAGAAGGTAAGACTACTCATTATTATGTTTAAGAATCACCCCCAGACAACCTCTTTTGTTGCTCATATATGGCCTCTCTCTCTAAGCCCAACTCTGCAGTAAACTCACTGGCTTCCCCATTATGCGGGACATGACTTCCAGGTGTGTAAATATCCCTGACAACATGGGACCTGGATCCCGGGGATGAGCCTGGACCTGCCATTGTAGGATTAAGAAAGACTTCTTGACCGAAAGGGGGAAGAGAAATGAAACAAAATAAAGTCTCAGTGACAGGGATTTCAAAAAGAGTCAAGAGGTCATTCTGGAGGTTATTTTTACAAATTACTGTGTTAGCTAGGGTTCTCTAGAATATACCGTGGAATAAATCTTTTCTCTATAAGGTTTTTCCACTAAGTTAATATCCAGTAATGTTCATTTGTTTCCGTTTCCTTTCAATATTCAACAATACCAACAAATCAGTTTTTCTTTGTTACTCAATTTTTTTATTATGTAAAATATTTGCTATTCCAAATTCAAAACCTAATAAAGTATATTCAAAGAACTCTTACATCAACTCCACATATCCCTTCACTGTTTCCTTTTGCAAACATATATATTTTGCATATTTACATGTATTTCTTCCTGCCTCCCTTTTCTACCCAAAAGCTAGCATTCTATATACACTTTTATACTTCGCTCTTTTCACTTAAAATATATTCTGGAGATGACTGTACCTTAGTGTTTAGAGAGCCTTCTAATATCTTTATTCTTTTTTACAACTGCATAATATTCCACTGTGTGTTTGTACTTTATTTTATGCAATTAGTTGCCTATTTACACACTTGTGAGGTTTTTTATTTTTTAGTCTGTTGCTATTACAAATAATGCCACAATGAGTAATACTGTGTCATTTTTTTACTTTGGCAAGTTTATGTTTGCCATAGATTTCCAAAAGTGAGACAGCTAAGTCAAAGGGGATGTTCATGTGCAAGTTTGCTCACTGCTGTCAAATTCTCTTTCATAAGAGTTGCACCATTTTGGATTCTCGGTAGAAAGCATAAGCATACCTGTTGTCCCACAACTGCACCAACAGAATGTGTTGTGAATATCTCAACAATACCAGTATCTTGGTATGGTTTCAATTTGCATTTCTCTTATGATTAGTGAGGTTGAGCATTTTTTTCATATTTTAAGGGCCGTGGTCATTTATTTTTGCTCATTTTCTTATCAACTTTTTTCTTGTTCTTCTTGATATTTAGGAGCTTATTATATATAATGGTTATTAGCCTTTTTCTGTAATAAAATTTACAGAATTTTCCCCTATTGAGTTATTTATCTTTTGATTTTTGCCATGCAGAAATTTGTATTTATTTTAATATGATAAAATTTATTCACATTTTATTGCATCTCAATTTTGAGTGATTTTAAGGAAATTTCTCTCTCTACCTGTTTTTTTAAAAAAGGAACTCACTCATGCTTTCTTCCAGAGCTTGTATCATTCCATTTTTATGTCACTAATCTTTTTGGAATTTTTCTAGTTTATGATTTATTATTTGGATACAATTTCATCTTTTTCCAAATAGCTAACTAGTCATTCCAATATTTTCTATTTAAAACTCTATCTTTTGGACAGGCCACAGTGGCTCAGCAGGTAGAGTTCACAAAGTATCATAGGTGTTTTTACACAATAAAACACACAAAAAAAGGATCTATAGTGACAGGAGATATTGCTTTTTGATAGTATCATTTATAATATAAAACCAGGAATTACTGCATAAACTATTCATATAACTAACTCCCTGTTCTGAGACCCATGCCTACCTGATAGCATCATCACTACTTTGACTCCAGGAGAAAATATATTCATTAGAAGAAGAAAGCAACTGATCTGCCTGACCTTTGTTTTGCTTTTTTGTTTTTTGTGGGGTTTTTTAGTGTATATTAAGAATATTGATATTATGGCTAACTTTTTATTACAAAATGCCTTGAACGTGCAGAGCTGAGGGTAATATCCTGGATCCTGATAAAGTCATTAAAATAAGATTTCTTTTTAAGTTTAATAATTTTTAAAACTTAGATGTTTATTTTTATATTTTTAAATATTTTCTATTGCCATTATAATATATTTGAGAAGTCCAAATTTGAATGATTAAAAATGGAATTTTCAACAAGATTTCATTGTTGAGAAAACCTTCCAAAAAATGAATTTTGCTACCTGGACCATTGTCTGAAATTTTTCTAAATTACTATAAGATTTAATAATCAAGTTGCTGATGCGCAAACATGCAAATCAAACCATGTTCCCTATCCTTACCTCCCAGAATATCTCATAAAACAAGAAATGATATTTAATCAACTGCTTTCTTTCTTTTAATGCCTTCATGGAGTTGGCATTTTTATGCAAATTCAATAATTTATACTTTAGTCCTGTAAAAATTAATCTGTGTGGGTCTTTTTCCATTTGAACTGCTCACAAACTGGTCTCTGAGCTGCAATCATCTTTCTCTTTTCCTAGAAACAGCGTCCTTGACAGTGTCCGGCTGTGTGTCACATAGAGGACCAAAGGATGTCCAAACTCTTGCTGCCTGAAGAGCAGTGCTGGGATTCACAGCATCATCACCCCTGGGAACTTGTTAAAAATCCAGTCTCAGCCCTCACCGTAGGTTTACTGAATTTGAATTTTCATCCTACCTATATCCTTAGGTGTCTCACGTGCACTTAAAAATTTGAAAAACACTGGTCTACCCAAACCTGGCCAATCATCAAAATCACCTTGGAAAGCTTTTAAACATATTGAATCCCAGATCATGGCCATAGAAATTCTGATTCACTTAGTCTGGGAGGGGATCTAAATCTCTGTGTTTTAAAAAATTCCAATGCTTGACCACATTCAGGAATCAATGCCAAAATGTCTTCATCAATAATGCCCAGAGATCAATTTCTGCAAGTATAAATACCTGCTCAGGTGTTTCAAGGAGATCACTCTTCTCTAAGCATGATAAATGGAGAGGCAATATAAATGAAAATGTACACTTTTGAGGTAAATATCACTTCTGTTCTATAAGACATTATGGCTAGAATACGCAGTGATTTGTTCAAAATTACACTGTTAGTAATTCCAGGACCAGGAATTGAACACAATGTGCCTCAAAATATAGGACTCTTTCTATTATACTAGACCTATTATTTCCTTCTTGGTCTCTTGCAAACACTAAATCTAGATTAAAATTTTTCTTTTTAGTTTCTGCAGAGCCCTACTTGTAGTTGCTCTCTGGAGAGATGGAGAGGGCCTGGAAAAAGGAGCAGAAGATCCCATTTGTGCAATTAATCTCATGTTCCTTTCCTTTTGGGAAGAGGATAAATCAGACCAACTGACATTTCCCTTACATCTTTTTTTTCCTGTCAAATGTAAATAGTATACAATTTACTAAGCCCCAAACCCAAAACTTTAGTCTTATTTTTAAATATATAGTTATAATGTAAGGCAATGCAACAGTAGCTCAGAAGCAGAATTCTTGCCTGCCATGCCAGAAATCTGGGTTCAATTCCCAGAGGCTGCCCATGTCAAAATACATATATATGTGTGTGTGTGTATATATATATATATATATATATATATATATATATATGTATGTATGTATGTATGTATGTATATACAATAGAACTTCTATAGAACATAAAATCCCATAACCTCACCACCCTAACACAACTTTTATTTTTGTATTTTCACTTCTAGTTCTTTTATTTATATGTTAAATGTACTTATATAGTGGCAATTACTAAAATTTGAGCTCCAAGGATCTCTCAAAATCTTCCTACAGAAATAGAGTGTGGAGAGGTGGCAGTCGCTGGGATCACACTGAGACAGAAGCACAACAGCAAATGTAGGGAAAGGAAGAGTCTCCAGGCTCTTTCTGTGTTCAGTCCACCTTTGGATTTGGAGTTGGACTTTGACCACTGTGGTATCAACATGATGTCTGCACAGACATTCTCCTTCTCCACTCCTGCTCCTTCTCTACTCCTGCACATCATTCTCCTCCATTTTGGTGCTAAAGATAATTAGAGAGAATGAGGTTAGCAGTGACTTTGATTGGCCTCCCCTACCCATACTTTAAAAGTTATGTAATTTTAACAGAAAAGAAATTGGCTTTCTTGAGTATTTCCTCTCCCCTCAAGTCCTACAAATTTTTCAAAAGCACACTGGTTAGGAGAGTGGTTTTAAAACTGTTGGTAGAGAAAAGTTGGTTTGGCATTGGGCTCCTCCCCAGTTACCACTCTTCTACCAAAATAACTCTGATGTATAAAAATAATTTGTCCCTTCTTAAAATGTTATCAGCCATCAGTAACTATGAGTTCACATATGGAGGACCATTTCCAATACCTGCAAAATCATACTTCCCTCACATAAGTAAGATCAGACCAAACTTGGTTGAAAAAAAAACAAAATTGGGTTGTCATAGGTTCCACATATCTGATATTCTCATATCCTAGTGAGACACAATATCCCGAGCAACTCTATTTTCCTTAAGGGTGAAATGTGTACACACACACACACGCACACCAGAACTCCAGTAATTAGTTCTTCTCAATTGACCAAGTTTTTCCCCTTAGCACTTAACTTTCAGGAAAAAGAGGAATCCAACAAGAAATGAAATGCCCTACCCCAATGTGCTGGTTTGAAAGGATGTATGTACCCTAAAAAAGCCATGTTTTAATCAAAATCCCATTTCATAAAGGTAGAATAATCCCTACTCAATACTGTATGTTTGAAACTGTAATCAAATCATCTCCCTGGAGATGTGATTTAATCAAGAGTGGTTGTTAAACTGGATTAAGTGACAACATGTCTCCACCCATCTGGGTGGGTATTGAGAAGTTTCTGGAGTCCTATAAAAAAAGGAAACATTTTGGAGATTCAGAGAGAGCAGAGCAGAATGACATAGCCACGAGAAGCAGAAGTCTACCAGCCAGCGACCTTTGGAGATGAAGAAAGAAAATGCCTCCTGTGGAGCTTCATGAAACAGGAAGCCAGGAGAAGAAGCTAGCAGATGAGACCATGACCACCATGTGCACTTCCAGATGAGAGAGGAACTCTGACCGTGTTCACCATGTGCCTTTCTGGATGAGAGAGAAACTCTGACTGTCTTTGCCATGTGCCTTCTCACTTGAGAGAGAAACCCTGAACTTCATCGGCCTTCTTGAACCAAGGTATCTTTTCCTATATGCCTTAGATTGGACATTTCTATAGACCTGTTGTGATTGGGACATTTCCTCGGCCTTAGAACTGTAAACTAGCAACTTATTAAATTCTCCTTTTAAAAGCCATTCCATTTCTGGTGTATTGCATTCCAGCAACTAGCAAACTAGAACACCCAATCAAGAGAGGCTCTGTATCTTTGTCATTGCCACAGAAGCTTTGAACAATCAGCAAGAACTGGCGGAAGCATCTTTCTCAGAACTCCAGAAAATAGAGAATTGCAGTAACAGGGTAAATAACAAGTCAAGATAAAAGTGGCAGGATCCTCTCTCTAAGCCAATTCGACAGGTGAACTCACTGCCCTCCCTCCTTTATGGGACATAACTCCCAGGGGTGTAAACCTCCCTGGCAACAGGGGAAGAATTCCAGGGATGTGCTGGGATGTGGCTGAGAGATTTCAAACAGAGTCAAGAGGTTACCCTGGAGGTTATTGTTATGCATTATATAGATATCCCTTAGTTTATGGTATACTGCAGTGGCTGGAGGGAAGTACCTGAAACTGCTGAGCTGTGTTCCAGTAGCCTTGATTCTTGATGATGATTGTATAATAATATAGATTTCACAATATGACTGTGTGAATGTGAAAACCTTGTGCCTGTGTTCTTTTTATCTAGAGTATGGGCAGATGAGTAAAAAAAAAAAAGAATAAAAAGTAAATAAATAACAGGGGAATAAGGGGTAAAATAAATTGGGTAGATTGCAATATTAGTGGTCAATGAGAGGGAGGGTAAGGGGGATGGGATGCGCGCATTTTTTTCTCTTTATTTCTTTTTCTGGAGTGATGCAAATATTCTAAAAATAATCATGGTGATGAATA
>PVIY010058039.1:0-12623 GCA_004026745.1 Myrmecophaga tridactyla | reverse complement strand
TATGAATGAAACTGATCTGGATAGGATTAAGGTAAATCAGAGTACAGGGTAAAGGATGATATTGTCCATATTTTAAAACCTGCTTTTACATGAGGAAGAACAAAGGAATGTCAATATTGCAGGGCATTGAAAATAGATGATAATTCATATTTTAAAACTTTAACTTATGCATGAGACTAAAACAAAAAATGTTTGTTTTAGTACAAAATTTATATTTTGACTAGTACATTTCCTAATATAGCATATATGGACAGTTTAATTGAACACCATAAGTATATGGAACCTTGAACAGGGAATGAGATTTTGTAAGTTTGTTCAGAGTGGTGCCCCAATAAATCCCAGAGTGATTTGAACAGTGAATTAAAAAATATTTGCAAAGTCCCCTTCCGGGAATGGCGAGAAAGGGGGAAAACTCAACTTCTCCATCTGGAGAATCCCTGATATTCTTGCAAGCAGTGGGGACAACCAAATCAATAGGCCAAGCCTTCAATCTTGGGGTTGTTCATATGAAACTTATTCCTGCAAAGATAGACTAAGCCTACATAAAATTAGACTTAAGAGTAACCACTAGAGAATCTCTTTTGTTGTTCAGATGTGACCTTTCTCTTTCTGAGCTAACACGGCAAGCTAACTCATTGCCCTCTCCCTCTCCACATGGGACATGACTCCCAGGGGTGTAAAACTTCCTGGCAACATGGGACAGAAATCCTAGAATGAGCTGGGACTCAGCATCAAGGGATTGAGAAAACCTTCTCCACCGAAAGGTTGAAGAGAATAATGAGACAAAATAAAGTGTCAGTGGCTGAGAGATTTCAGAGTCAAGAGGTTATCCTGAAGGTTATTCTTACACATTTTATAGATATCCCCTTTTTAGTTTAAGGTTTACTAGAGAGGCTAAAGGGAAGTGCCTGAAACTGTAGAGGTGTCTTCCAGTAGCCTTGTTTCTTGAAAACAAATGTATAATGATATAGTTTTTATAATGTGACTGTGTGATTGTGAAAACCTTGTGTCTGATACTTTTATCTAGGGTATGGACAGATGAGAAAAAACATATAGATAAAAAAATAATAACGAGGGGACAAAGGGTAAAATAAACTGGGTAGATGGAAACAGTGTGGTCAATCAGAGGGAGAGGTAAGGTGTATAGTATGTACGAGTTTTTTCTCTTTATTTTTCTCTGGAGTGATAAAAACGCTCAAAAAAATAATCATTGTGATAAATATACAAATATGTGATGATATTGTGAGCCACTGAATGTACACCATGTATGGAAGGTTTGTTTGTTAAGAATGTTTGTATGTTAAGATTTATCAATAAAAATATTTTTTATAAAAGAATAAATAATAGGGGGGATAAAGGGGAAAAATGGGTAGACTGAAACACTAGTGGTCAATGAAGAGGGGAGAAAGGGGTATGGGATATATGAGGTTTTTCTTTTTTCTTTTTCTTTTTTTTTTCTGGGGTGATGCAAATGTTCTAAAAATGATGATGGTAGTGAATATACAACTATGCAATAATTTTGTGAGCCACTGAATTGTATACTATGGATGGGCTGTATATATGTGACAATTTCTCAATAAAAATATTTTAAAAAATTAAAAATAAAAAAGAACCAAACAGAAATACTATAGTTAAAAGCCTGAATAACCAAAATGAAAAATTCCCTAGAGTGTTTTAGCACCAGATGACAGCAGGGAGAAGATTAGTAAACTCAGAGAAAAGAAAATTGAAATAATTCAGGCTAAGGGGCAGTAAAAAAAAAAGAATGAAAAACTGAAAAAAACTTAAAAGACCTGTGGAATGCCATCAAGCATGCCAACATTCATATCACGGGAGTCCTAGAAGGAGACGAAAGAAAGGCACAGGAGGAATATTCACGGAAAGAATGTCAGAAAACTTTCCAAATTTAACAAAACCATGACTATGCGTATTTCAGAAGCTCTACAAACTCCGAATAGAATACACAAGAAGAGAACCAAGTCCAGACAAATAGTAATCAAACTGTCGAATGCCCAGGACAAGGTAAGAGCTCTTGAAAGCTGCAAGAGTAAAGCAATGTATGTACAAGGGAGTCCCATTAAGATTAAGTGTCAATTATTCCTGAGAAACCTTAGAGGAAAGTAGGTAGTGTGATGAAATATTTAAAGTGATGAAAGATAACCACTTCCAGCCAACAATTTTATATCCAGTGAGAACTTCTTTCAAAACCAAGAGGAAGATTAAGACATTCCCAGATAAATAAAAGATAAGAAAGTTAGTCACCACTAAGCTTGCCCTATAAGCAATGTTAAAAGGAGTTATTCAAACTAAAAGGATACCAGACAGCAAATCGAAGTGGCTTAAAAAAATAAAGACCTCTAGTAAAGGTAACCATATGGGAAATTACAAATGCCATTATGTTTTATTGTATTTTTTGGTATGTAACGTCACTTTTTAGTCCTTCAAATTCTAAAATACAAATGCATAAAAAGTAATGATAAATCTACATTTTTGACATGCCATATATAAAGACACCAAAAAAGTGATTTTACTGATAAGAAGTAATTAAAATAAGCAAATTCATAGAGTCAAAAACTAGAATACAAGTTACCTGGGACAGGTTGGGGGTAAGGAATGGGGAGTTTCTGTTTCAGGGAATGGAAAAGTTTTGGTAATACACGGTACTGATGGTATCATAACATTGTGCAATGTAATTAACACCACTAAAGTATCTATTTTTAAATGGTTGGAATGGGAATTTTTATAATGTATACATTTTTAGAATGTATAAATGTATTTACCAGAGTAAAACTATGTAACACGAACAGTTAGCCCAAATGTAAACTAGGGACTATATTTAATAGTATAATTTTAATAACATTATTTTATCAATTGTAACAAAATACAACAATAATGCAAACTGTTAATAATAGAAAAATCGTGCGTGTGCATGGGGTCAGGACATATGGAAATTCTGTACTTTCTGCATAATTTTTCTGTTAAACCACAATTTCTATAATAAAATAGTATACTTCACACATTTTTTACTGCAGCATCATTTTATATAAAAGCAAAACTTTTAAACAAACTATCAGTAGAAATCTGGTTAAATAAACTTTAGTACATCCATACAATGAATGATGTCACAGAAAGAATGAGGAAGACCTTGGAAAGAGCTCCAATATATGTTAACTGAGAGAAGGAAAGTAGCAGACAATAAGGAAAAAAACACTGTGCTGAAACACTTGCACAGACACACGTTTTTGCTTGTATGCATAAGATGTTTCTGGAAGAATACAAAATACCAGGAAAACAGAAAAAATAGATATATTTTGCTTGTATATGTATAGAATGTTTCTGGAAGATACATAAGAAACAGCTAAGGGGAACTGAGCAATTGACAGAAAAGTATCAGAAAGATAAGACTATGCATAAAAATTTAAACCTACAAAATCAGTACCAACTAACAAAATACAGTCAATCCATATTTAGAGATCAAATTTTCATGATTACTTACAAAAAGAAAATAAAAGCCAAACTGATATAAACTATAACTACAGGACATGATCCTCTATACATAAAAGAAAAGAGATTTCTGAGGTAAAGAGTTTTATTCCTTAACTATTGCTAGAAGTTAAAAACAAATTGGAAATGCCGTATATGTTAATCAATTAGGTTTTAGAAATTTTTAATAATTTTTTAATTAAAAAAAAGAAAGAAACCTAAACTGGGAGTATATCAAGTATTTCTAATCTTTCACCTAACATTGAACAATAACTACTATTAGAATTTTCCCTACTTATTTCACAGTGAACCTCTTTCTATTAATGGCTAAGGAAAAAGGGGAAAGAAATCCTCCCTTTCCTTAACATATCTACATTATGTGTTAATCACAGTAGCAACTTTCTGTATTCAAAATTGTCATCTTACTACTAATAATGTAGGTGGAGTTACAACTATCCCACATCCATGTACTATACGAATTCATGTCATTACTGTTCAAGAAGAGGTTCAGAAGAGATATAAAAACATTAATTCAAACTTCTGGCAATTTACAGAAGTCCATGGAAAAAAATACTGAAAGGTACTAATAGTGTTACTTTAACATTTTGAAAACTGAATATACAGGGCAGTTTTATACACTATGCAACAGTTGTTTCAACCACTGTTCCTCAAAATATAAACAGAGCAATGAAAAAGAAATTTGGGCAGTTCTTAGGTATAACTTAGTAGTAAGATGAGGTTGTCTGTCAGCGGTGGGACACGGAACTCGGAACACCTGTACCCTACCTTCTTCTGAAGAACATTAACCTTCCGCTCCTTCACATCCAGCATATCCTTGAGGTCATGAATCTCTCCTGCTTGTGTCCCCTTTTCCTCAGCCATTTCCTGAATTTGTTTTGTCTTTTTATTCAGCATGGTTTCCTTCTCTTCTAAACGCAGTCGGAGAGCATCCACCTTAAGAAAGTAAGATTTTTGAAAATGATTACTGGAAAAAGATTTTAATTCCTTCCCAATAGACATCTATTGTTGACCAAATGATATATATATATTAAACCTTTCATTAGAACCAAATATAATACCACCCTAAATGCAACTATTACTATTTAGAAAATAAACTCTAAAATGTTGCGAGCATTCTTTTTTTTGCATGGGCAGGCTCTGGGAATCAAACCCGAGTCTCCGGCATGGCAGGCAAGAATTCTGCCACTGAGCCACCGCTGTACCACCCGTGAGCATCTTTACAATAATAGGACTTACCAGAATACATATGAATCAAGGGGATAAAATGGAAAATTGTTATAAAAAGTTTGAGTAGTTCTACTTCTATAAAAGCAGTATACTCTGAAACTATGTTTCTCAAATTTTACATACATCAAATCACCTGGAGGGCTTAACAAAACAGATTCTCAGGCCCAGCCCACAAAAAGAGTTTCTGAAGAATTAACATTTCTAATCAGTTCCCAAATGATACTACACTGTTGCAGAAAATCGAAAATTAAATAGAAAATCATCCGCCAAGCATGATGATGGTGTTTTAAATAATATAATCTAGCCCAATAGTATAATGTTTTGGGGGCAGAAAATTCCACAATACCCTTAGTTATCCTTATGAAACAAAGGAAAGACCTACTTTCAAACCCCAAGACTAATCAGCTAAAGTCTGGTATCTAATTACTTTTATCCCTGAAATTTATCACCCTTCATTCATTTGAAATAACATAAAAATAATTAGAACTCTAATGATAGTATTTATTTTAAAATCCAATAACAGCTAATTTCATTAAGCTTTTAAAACCCTGCATACTCTAATATTTTTAGTTTTCTGCTCGTACACAAAGGAGTAACAATTCAGCAAAACAGGGAGGTAGATTTCTTTCATCTAAGATAACGGTATCCAACAGAAATGTAGTGAGTCATATATACAAGTTACATATGTAATTTTAAATTTTCCACTAGCCACATTAAAGTAAAAGACACATTTCCAGGGAGGATGGCAGGGTAGAGAGCTCCAGGACTTAACTCCTTCCATCAAAACAACTATTAAACAGGCAGGAACTACCTAAAACACCTATTTGGAAACTCCAGAGGCCAGAAAACATTGTACAGTATCCAGGAAAGGGCGGGAGGAAAAGGCTGATACATTATGGTAAAGAACTGTAAACTGCTCTCTCCACCTGGTGGACACCAGTGTCCATCCCCTACTCTTGTTGCAGAGTAGCTAATCCAGTCCCTGGTTAGCTGCTGGTGACAGAAGGGGACTTCCCCAAGAACAGGACTTGGCATGGCCAATGGCTGATCACAGCTTTTGATTAGCAAATTTGGATCAATGGAAACCCAGTTCTGAAGACAACTATTGTTTCAACCCTCCTCAAAGTCAGTGGCAGCCATTGTTTCAACCCTCCCTGCAAAGGGACAGAGGCTGTGGACAAATAAAGACACAGCATTTCCTCAGTGCCACAGGGGATAGTTAACTGAAGGGCTGCATTTGCTGCACAGGCCAGGAAAGCTCACCTTTGGGGAGCCATCAGAGAAGCTTTTGCTTCTGACCCCCTACACGGGCACTTTAAAGCCGTTCTGTGCCCTCTTTGTGTGTCTGGGCACGTTTTGGATGGGAAAGACTGACTTGTGAAAGATGTGTCCCGGGGCGACACTCCTCCCAGAATTTGTCCTCCATGCAAAAGCAGTATGAGACAACAAATGAGCGCAGAAAACTATAGAGACAGTCTGGGACCAAGACCTGCTGGCTTCAAGTACCCACGAAAGGAAAGTTTGTCCCCTGGGAAACAGAGGGGACAACCAAATTCCCATAAACAACAGAACTCCAAAACTAATAAGCAAAAGTCCAGGATAAGACAGAGGCCCAAAAAAGGCAGGGAAAACCCTGCCTTGTGCAGACCTTCCTGATAAGAGGGCCTGAACCTCAATAAAATCTGTCTTATCACCAGCTGGTTACAAAACCAAAAAAACAGATATCCTAAGGAATAAACCCCAAAGTCAACATTTTAAATTATTAAAATACTGTGTACTGAAACAGTACAAGACAAACACAGAAAAGGAAATGATGGCCCATCCAAAGGTAGAGACTAAAAATACAGAAAACACCAAAAAAAGCCAAGAATGTGGACACACTAAAACAGATTTTAAAACTATCTTCAAAAAGCTCAAGGAAACGAAGCAAAGCACAGAGAAAGAACTAAAGGATAGCAAGAAAAAACAATGAATCAGCAATCTAATAGTCTAGACTCACCCTACAAGCAATGCAAAAAGGGATTTTTCAGACTGAAACAAAAGGACAACAGACAGCGGCTCAAAGCAGCATAAAGAAATAAAGACCTGTGGTAAAGGTAACGAAATAAAGGTAACAAGGGGCACAAGAAGACTTCTGAGAGTGATACATAATAATGCCCATTATCTTGACTGTGCTGTTGGTTTCATAGGTATGTATGCCGAAACTCATCAAATTGTACACATTAAATATGCAAAGTTTATTTTAAGTCAATAAAGCTGTTTATAAAAAAAGAAAGAAATGTAAAACAGCATGACAGCATGGTATTAATGTAGGAACAAATGGATAAACCATTGAATCAGAAATGGAAGCATAACAGACCACACCTATAGGGATCCATATATATATAAAACACAGGTGACACTGTAATCAGTTGGGAAAAGATAGACTATTTAATTAATCATTTTTAGACAACTGGTTACCCATGGGAGGGGAAATTGGTCTTTAATTACTATCATATACAAAAATGAGTTCTGGGTGAATTTAAGATCTATAGATGAGAAGTAAATCTTTAAAACTTTAAGAGGAAAATATAGGAAAAGTACCCTTAAGACAGTGACGTTTGGAAGGATTTGTTTTTAAAAGAACCAAAAAGGATAAATCATAAAGGAAAAATAATAGCAAATCCAACTAAATTAAAATTTAAAACTCCTACATAAGACACCTTTTTTTTTCATTCAACAAATATTTATTGAGAGCTTTTTGCATAGACATTAGTATAGATTATGGGGCTATAGCAGTCAACAGGTGAGACAAAGTCCCTTCCCTCTTGGAGCTTATATTCTAGAGGGAAAGATAGAAAATAAGCAAATGCATATAAAATTTATATTGTCAGGTACTGATAAATACAACAAAGAAAACTAAAGCAGACATGAAGAAAAGCTACCTAGCAACAGTATCGATAAAAGGTAGTATCTATTGATTTCTTTTTTTTCTTCCCCCACCCCTCCCCCTCACCACACCAGTATTGCACTCTAAATTTATTTTAACATTTGTTCCCCCTATTATTCATCTTTATTCCATATGTTTTATTCGTCTGTTGATAAGGTAGATAAAAGGAGCATCAGTCACAAGGTTTCACAATCACACAGTCACACTGTGAAAGTTATATCATTATACAATCATCTTCAAGAAACATGGCTACTGGAACACAGCTCCACATTTTCAGGCAGTTCCCTCCAGCCTCTCCACTACATCTTGACTAACAAGGTGATATCTATTTAATGTGTAAGAATAACCTCCAGGATAACCTCTCGACTCTGTTTGGAATCTCTCAGCCATTGACACTTTATTTTGTCTCATTTCACTCTTCCCCCTTTTGGTCGAGAAGGTTTTCTCAATCCCCTGCTGCTGAGTCTCAGCTCGTTCTGGGGTTTTTCTCAATCCCTTGATGCTGAGTCTTAGCTCATTCCAGGATTTCTGTCCCATGTTGTCAGAAAGGTCCACACCCCTGGGAGTCCTGTCCCATGTAGACAGGGGAGGGTGGTGAGTCTGCTTGTTGTGTTGGTTGAGAGAGAGGCCACATCTGAGCAACAAAAGAGGTTCTCTTGGGGGTGACCCTTAGGCCTAATTTTAAGTAGGCCTGACCTATCCTTTGCGGGGTTAAGTTTCATATGAACAAACCCCAAGTTTGGGCTTAGCCTATAGCTTTGATTGAACAAGACACCATTTTAAGGTGTTTCTGCTTTATTATTTTATCTATATTTTATATGGCTGAAATTATTTCTTAGTAAAAATCATTTAAGAAATATATTTATATTTGCTTTATAAAAAGGTAGATATTGTGTGATGTGACCAAAATTAAATATGACCCAGTATTCAACTTCAAGTTCCAAAATTTATGACCATTTACAATCACTTCCCCAAAGCTTGAAATACTCAGGTAGAAAACTGTGAGTTAATATGTATCAAGATGATCAGTCTACATAATATTTTCATCAAGGACAAGGAAAAATATTATTTAGTGGTGACATAAAATGTGCTTTACTGACAAAACAACAAATCTACAATAAGTCAAACTTTATAAAGCAAAAGATGTTATACTAAAATATTTCTCATTTTGGTGCTGAGATTCAGCATTAAGGACCCAAGAGCAAGAATAGAAATCCAATGCAAAACAAAGATGAATTACATGACTATCACTGAGTTCTCCAATGGTCCCTTTTAAGGTATAAGCTGACAAAAATCTTTTCATTTCCCTCTGTTTACATCTACCTATTAAAACCAGAAACATTCTACTATGCAAAAACAGAAAAAAAGATTCAAAACAAAATGTTAGAAGAGACTGAATAACAGTCAGGAGAAAAGTACTGCCACCACAGAGCAAAAGATTATTGTGGTATATGAAATTCAACCACCAGGCTGCCTAAGATGCCGAAAGAATCCATTGACCCTTATCTATTTAGCAGGCAGGCACAGCTCAAGTCATCCTGTGCGGTTACAAATCCCATTTGACAGAATCAGATTTGGTTCCTATTAGCTGAATCCATTACAGGGCATCAGCCACGGTGAGGACAGAGAGTGCTTACAGAACCCTTTGACCCTTGCACAGTTGAGGAAAGTCTTAGAAAAGTACATATGACAAAAATTATTTTCAAAAATCACATCCTAAATTATCTGTATGCTGTTTCTTTAACAAAAGTACTTAGATACCCAAACTGCACTTTTATATTAGATCTCTGACTCAGTTAAATGACCTGGAAACGTGCCAGTGCTAACCAGTCATAAATATCTGTATGTCATTTTGAGAGAATGTCAGATATGAGACCCACAGGAACTGGTTACTAAAAGAAGTAAAGAAATGAGAATGCATTATAAATGTAGAAACTTCTAGTATGAGTGTGGCTGGAAATGTAGACTTTGATATAAAAAATATTTCATATCACAAATATCAGGTACGAAAATTGCTCAAGTCCAGACCTTAATTACTAAATGATCTTTTCTTTAGTAGTATTTAATTTAAATAAAATGTGTAACACTTTCTCTTAGTCCAATTTTCCATACAATGCAGAATTCAAAATGTGCTGGTCTCAAGATTTAAGATAAAAACAACCACAAAAACCACTTTACTACTACTAGATTAATTGCTCAAAATTCTACACTGATCTTTTGGTTTAGAATGAACTAAATTGATAGTATAATTTTCTGTGAGGCGCATATTTGGCAAACCACAAAAGACATATTCAGGAAAACCCCTGAAAGACCAGCAAGACACACAGTCATCACCCGAACACCCTTTCTTGGCAAGATGACTAAGATCTTGTTTATTCACATCAACTGAGCTAAAGGAACAGCATCCATGCAGCATGCCAAGCATCAACATCTATGGCAAATAGGTTTATGCCAACTTCAACAAAATCAGACCAATGTTTTCTCTACAGACAGAAGTGAACAGGAAAACAGCTATGCCATTCTTTGGCTCCTCACTTCTGATCAGAAAACTAATACCTCAATCCAGCTTAACCTTCGATGAACAGTAATAATTAATTGCATGGAAAAATGGCTTGTTTTCTATAATTTTTTTCTTGGCTTTTCCAAAATAACTCTCTCACTTTCTAACTCCCTGACTAGAATTCTTCAGTTTTCTTCACAGGATCCTCTGTCATTTCCCCCCACTCTTCACATTTCACTTCACACCACTTTCTCTGGAGAAACCAAATAAATCTTAAGAATTTAAGTATAGCATATATAAAGATAATTTCCAAACCTTTATTCCTAACCCTAACCAGTTGTAAAAATATGATATTCTAACAAGATTTTCTATTTAAGCCACATCTTCCATTGAATAGTTAAGAATGAGATTTCTTTTACTTTAAAGGATCTTTAAACTTAATATGGACCAACACCAATGTATGCTAAATCTGAGTGGTAAGAATCTGTGATATTATTTTCTGCATTTTCCTGGTATTCTGAAATATTTCATAAAGTTTTTTAAAAAAACAGATAACTGAATTTAAAACTCCTTGTTTTAAAACTAAAGAAATCAAAGCCCAAACTAATTCACTGAGTGACTTGCTTAATGTTACTAAGTATAATTTCCAACCATATCTCCCAGTCGTTTCTATCTGCAGGGGAGGCTGGATGAAGGACATTAGACCATGGGATTGACAACACACAGAAGACACACAAACAAGACTTAAAAAAAAAAGACTCTTTCAACAAATTGTATTGAGTCAGTTTGACGCTTTACCTAACAACAAAAAACAATAATTTGAAGAGCTCAGAGGAACATCAAAAAGGCCAGGGGTAAAGATTCATACGCAGTATCTTTGCACTTTGTTTACAAAAAAAATAAAGCTGCAAGTTAAAAAACTAATGCTAGTATCTTCTCTACCCAATTTCGCTTGAAAATTCAGAGACAAAACAGGGCACAATAATGGCTAGAACAAAATGTACTACAATAAGCTGGATTCAGCTTGTAGACTCTGAGGCAAAATGCTACTATTCTAGGTCTCTGCAAACATGATAAAGCAATACAGTCAGCTAACCTAGTTCTACCTTAACCCCTTGATGCCAACATATCTGTAATACTTACTCATTTGGGTATTAGAATTACGATCAACTAAGCCCTATACTTCTTGCTTTGTAAAAACCTTAAGAATCACACAAAGAGGGAATTTCAGCATTAGAAAGGCCCACAGTAAAGGATGATATTGACTGTATATTAAAACTTCATCTTCTGGGAGAGACCAAAAGAAGAGATGTTTATTTGGTGCAAAATTTCTATTTTCAGTAGCACAATACCTAATTTACCTTGCATGGTCAAACTTATCAGAAAACCACAGTTTGTACAGCTTAGTGTGATGCCCTGATACATCCCAGAGTAATATGGGCAGAAGATAAAAATATATTTGCAAACACCTCTTGAGGCACTGGGGTAAAACGTAGAAATAGTAAACCTTCCCACCCAGGGAAGATGTGATATTCTTGCAATCATTAGGGACTGCCAATTTGATGGGCCAGGACCTCAATCTTGGGGGTTGCCCTTATGAAATTTATTTCTGCAAAGGAGAAGCTAGGCATACTTATGATTGCCTAAAAGAACCTCTTTTGTTGCTCAGATGCAACCTCTCTCTCTAAGCCAACTGAGCAGGTAAATTCACTGGCCTCTCCCACCATGTGGGACATGACCCTCAGTGCAAATCTCCCTGGCAACATGGGACATGACTCTCGTGGATGATAATACTGTGAACCACCGACTGTAAGCTTTGGGTGATTATATGGTTTGTGAGTATATAAAAATAACATTGCATTTACAAAAAAAAAAAAAATGAAAAGGCCCTTAAATGTCACTGTATTCAATCTCTCCTCTAGAGTCTGAATCTCTTTAGATTTTAGATAACCCCTTCAAAGAGCCAACTCCAGTAATAACCAGGGACACAGTCCCTCTCTAGAAAGCCCTGGTTGCAAAAGCTGAAGAACTGAGACAAAGAGAACAGGCGACCTTTCAGCTAATGCAAACAGCCTAGCGTGCCCCTTTCCAAAGAAGGCTGGAGCACTCAGGAATGCATGGACGGTGAGATGGGGACTAGGAAGTAAGCCAAGCTGCATTCCTTGAACACACTACTCTCATGCACACCACCCCCACCCCACAACTCCCCCCAAACCCCGTGCACCTCAACCCCGTTACCCACACCCCTCACCACACTCCAAGCACCCCCACTCTGACCTCTCCTACCCCTAAATGTCCACACCCCATACCCACAAGCCCATACATGCGCCTGTGCCTGTCCAACCCACATCTCCAACACAAGGTCACATTCTGGCCATGCCCCTCCAGAAACCAGCACACCCAGGCCCTGCCCCTTGGCTCCCACATCCCCCTCCCTGCCCCCTGCAGATAGTCACCAGCACA
>PVIY010058038.1:0-12620 GCA_004026745.1 Myrmecophaga tridactyla | reverse complement strand
TGTCTCTTTTTTCTCCTAGCTCCCTGTCTCCTCAACTTCCTTCAGGGATGCATAAAGGAACTGTCCCAGGTAGCAGCCAACCAAATGCTCCTGCTTCATTACCACCACCTACCCTCCTCACCAGATTCCTATAGCTAACCTCCTCCCTCCCCTGACCATGACAACCCCAGCCTATCACCCCACGTCACCCCATTACAGCAGGAAGTGGCCAGAACTTTGATGCCCTATTATCACAAAAAGGCTGGAATGTTAGGTCAGGGGAATGGGGAAGGGCACTGCAACTGGAGCTGCGGAGGCTGTGTCGCCCCTCCCAACATGGCTTCTGGAACCGCCCCTTCCGGACACCTGACTTCTGGAACTGATGAACCGCCCCTTCTGGACACCTGACTACCAGAGAACCGCCCCTTCTGGATGTCACCTGACCCCCTTGCTTAAAAACTGCCCATGCCATCACCCAGGCACTGACTCACCTCCCTCCATTTTGGATTTGGTGAGCTCAGCCCGGGAGTGCAGAAATAAACCCACCCACTTTAAATTTCCCAGTCTACTTTCCTTCTTTCTTACCCTTTTGCCTCCTAAGCCCTTCAAAAATAATAAGTGAAAAACTTAAAAGAGCAGGCTAGGGCTAGCTTAGGCTAGTGAATGATTTTAAAAATCTCATAGACTTCCAAAATTACCTCTGGTGTTATTTACTAAATGTCTATTTGGTGGCTTTACAGTTATTCAATTGCAGGTAGTTTAGGTGATGCTGCTTTCAAGTTTATTGACAGTATAAATAAGTATTTATTCTTTTCTTTTTCATATTTACTTAACAGTTTCCAAAGCATATAAAGCTCTTCTTATTTATTCTAATAGCTATTGTGCAGCATAACACTAACTACATATAATAGGAAGGATTTATTTGTTTAAAAGCCCATTGGGTAAAGTTAAATTATGCTAGTGGAGAGTAAATTTTTCCCTAAATATTATCTTTGAAAAGTCTCAACATTCTACATTTTTAGAATTGGCTATTGTAAGTGGGATAAAGAGATGTTTTAAACAGTGAGAATAGTTTAGATATGTATTTAAAGCATCTACTAACCAGATTTTGATTATGGGTATAATTACCTGATTCCCCTGTTGAACTATGAAAAAATTTTGAAACTATGGAGAGCAAATAATAATAATTGTTCTAACCATAAAATGAAAATGGAAGTTTGTATAACACACGTCATATGATTTTAATTGAGACTGAAGATTCAGGTGTTTACATAGTGATGACTTCTGTAGGAAAATTTCATGATCTTGGGGTATAAGATTGGCATTTGGCATGATGAGCCTTTTGGTCCACAGCTGCCCTAGCAAATTAAATTGGCTTGAAGTTCAGTGTGCTTGTTGTTCTCCATTTGGCTGCCCCTCTCCAGTCACTTCCATTCTTTGCCCTTCCCTGACCTAATCTCTGACCTGCGTGACTGATCCCTAAGGAGTGCTCTTCCTCTCTGGCTCCTTGCTTCTTGGGCTTCGCTCATAGAGGTGGCAAAAGATATTAGAGTGGGGGAAGATGGGAGGAGAAAGTGATTTGGGTGGTTTTTTTTTTCTGTTGCTCTCCTTTTGCTTCAGGGTCTCAATTCTGTCAGAGCTTGTATTCAGTGACAAATAGTTTGATGTGTTTGAAGTGTGGGGGTCTGTAGAGGAGTGACAGGAGATAGTGCTGGAAAAGTTGGCAGAGACCAAATCCTGAAAGATTCCCCCTTTTTTGCATTTTATTGAGGAGGCTCTATGAAAAGATTTCAGGTAGAGGAGTACGAAAACTGGATTTGTGTTTTATAAAGATCATATGGAAGCATTGTGGTAGAAGGATTGGAGGAAGGCAGTATCAAAATAGGGGAGACCATTTATAAACTTATTGTCCCAAAGCAGGCAAGAAATGACAAGCAGCTGAATTAAAGCAGTGGCAGCATGTGTAGAGAGGAAGGCATGAATTTCAAACTATTTAAAAGGAAAAAAAGGGGAGAAGGACAAGTCTGGGTTGATTCCCAGTTTCCTGATTTAGGCAACTGGCTGGTGGTATCATTCACAAAGATACAGCCTAGATAAATTCTGTTTGGGGCATGTTGAGTTTATTATGCATGTGAGACCCTACAGTTGGAAGAAGTCTGACAGGCAGTTGGCTACTGAGTTCTGGAGCTCTGGGCTAGCAATCGTGAGGTCATTTTACATGGATGGTAACTAAAGCAATGAGAGTTGGTAGGATTGCCCCAGAGAGTCCTAGAGTGACAAAACGAGAAATCTGAAGATGAAACTTGAGTGAATATTTAAGGGGCAGGAAGAGAAAGAGGAAGAAGAGGAAGAAAAGCCCAAAAAGACAGTGAGAAAGAGCAACCATAATGACAGGGTAGCTAGGAGAAGCAACAGTATTTTGCAAGTCAAGAACATTTCAGCCAGAAAGGAATTCTAACAGTGTCGAATCCACAGAAAGTTTCAGCCAAGAGAACGTCTAAAAAGTGTCCTTTTTCTAGCAATCAGAAGGAGATTAATTTAGGGTGAAGTGGATGATTTTAGTAATATGGATTTCACTTATACTAACGCTATCCTTATGTTTTACTTACTCCCTCCCCCCATTTTTCCATCTTAACTCATTTCTATTTCAATTCAGCATTTCAAAGGGCATCTTAAAAAAATTGAAAAGAAAAATTTTATTGAGAAACCTTCACACACATACAGTCCATACATGGTGTACACCCAATGGCTCACAGTATCATCACATAGTTGTGTACTTATCACCATGATCAGTTTTTAGAATATTTGCATCACTCCAGAAAAAGAAATAAAAAGAAAAAAACCCTCATCTACATACTATATACCTTTCTCCTTCCTCTCATTGACCATTAGTGTTTCCATCTACCCAATTTATGTCACCCTTTGTCCCCCCTATTATTTATTTATTTATTATTCTTATTTTTTTTTACTCATCTGTCCATACCCTGAATAAAAGGGGTATCAGACACAGGGTTTTCACAATCACAGGATCATACTGTAAAAGCTATATAGTTATATAATTGTCTTCAAGAATCAAGGCTACTGGAACACAGTTCAAATCCCTCTAGCCACTCCAATACACCATAACCTAAAAAGGGATATCTATATAATGCATAAGAATAACCTCCAGAATAATCTCTGGACTTTGAAATCTCTCAGCCATTGAAACTTAGTTTCTTTCTCTCTTCCCATTTTGGTCAAGAAGGTTTTCTCAATCCCATGGTGCCATGTCCCGGCTCATCCAGCGATTCCTGTCCCACATTGCCATGAGATTTATACCCCTAGGAGCCATGTCCCATGTAGGGGGCAAGGCAGTGAGTTCACATGCCAAGTTGGCTTAGAGAGAGAGGTCACATCTGAACAACAAAAGAGATTCTCTGGTGGTGACTCTTAGGCATAATTATCAGTAGGCTTAGCTTCTCCTTTGCATGAATAAGTTTAATAGAAGCAAACCCCAAGATCATGGGCTCAGCCTATTGATTTAGTTGTCCCTACTACTTGTGAGACTATCAGGAATTCCATAGATGGGGAAGGTGAATATTTCTTCCTTTCTCCACATTCCCCCAAGGGGACTTTGCAAACACCTTTTTTCTTCACTGTCCAGAATACTCTGGGATATATCGGGGCATCACACTAACCTGGACAAACCAACAAGATCTCATGCCCTATTCAAGATTCCATGTACTTATGGTGTTCAAGTAAACTGAACATACAAGTTAAATTAAGTAATGTGCTACCCAAAATATAAATTTTGCACCAAATAAACATCTCTCCCTTTGGTCTAACACAGAAGTTGAAGTGTTAGAACATGGACCATATCATCCTTTACCCTGTATTCTAATTTATCTTAGTCCTATCCAGATCAGCTTCATTCATATCTCTGGTCAAAGTCTGATCACGTTTTCAACTTTTTAAATT
Source organism: Myrmecophaga tridactyla (assembly GCA_004026745.1). Lineage (NCBI taxonomy): Eukaryota > Metazoa > Chordata > Mammalia > Pilosa > Myrmecophagidae > Myrmecophaga > Myrmecophaga tridactyla. Next base: position 8,684 of record PVIY010058038.1, on the reverse strand, counting down.
GTTCCTTTATGGAGTAAAGCTTACTTTCACAGCTTCAGAGCTCTAACTCTTGAGTCTCAGGTGTTATATAAATATATGAAGTTTCTGGAATGACCAGGTATATACAAACAGCTCAGTATCTCAGAATTTAGAAATAACAGTTACAATTCCTGAATATATGTTACTGCTAAAAGCTAGAGCTTACAATCTGGGATCCTTTACAATAGACCCCAACCTGATAGCTCATGCTCTTGACTTCACTGAGCTTATATATTATATAGTTAGTACATGTGAACGAGGCATGATAATATTTGTATTTTTATTTCTGACATTGCATTCACAATACTGTCCTAAAAGTTCATCACCTAGTTGTATGCCTCACAACTTCATTCCTTCTGCAGTTGCTGAGTTCATTTTATGTGTACACTACAGTTCCCCCTTCCTTCCCTCAGTTGTTATACCCTGTGCCAGTTTGGATGTGCTGTGTATCCCAGAAAAGCTAGGTTCTTTAATCTTCATTCAATATTGCTGGATGGGATCTTTTTGTATTGTTTCCATGGAAATGTGACCCACCTAATTGTGGGTGGTAACTTTTGATTAGATGGTTTCCCCACTGAGATGTGTCTCCACCCATTCAAGGTGGGGTTGCTTACTGGAGTCCTTTAAGAGTGAACCACTTAGGAAAAAGCTTTAGAGCCAGGAAAGCCCACACAGCCAGAGACCTTCGGAAATGAAAGAAAATGTCCTGGGGAATCCATGGAAGAAGCTGAGAGAAAGCTAGCAGATGTCACCATGTGCCTTCCGGTTGACAGTGTTTTGGACCCATCGGCCTTTCTTAAATCAAGGTATCTTTCCCTGGATTCCTTAATCTGGACATTTCCATGGTCTTAGAACTGTAAACTTACAACTTAATAAATTCCTCTTTTAAAAAGCCATTCCACTTCTGGTATGTTGCATTCTGGCTGCTTTTACTAACTAAAACATACCTTTAAGCCACCTCCATCCATTGTGAATCAGGAACACTGCTGCCACAAACTTCAGTGTGCAAATGTCCATTTGTGTCCCCATGATGTTTGGGTGTAAAGTTTAGGAAGCTACTTCTTCTTTCTAGGTCTTGAAGATGTTTCCCTACATTTTCTTCTAGAAGGTTTATAGTTCTAGTTCTTATTTAGGTGTTTGCTCCACTTTGAGTTAATTTTTGTGTAGGGTATAAGAGAGGAGTCCTCTTTCATTCTCTTGACTATTGATCCAGTTCTTCTATACCCAATTATTGAAAAGACTATTTTGGCCCAGTTCAGAGGATTTGGGGGCCTTGTCACAAATCAGTTGACATAGATTTGGTGGTCTATGTCTGTACTCTTGATTCGATTCCATTGGTCAATGCTGTCTTTGTGCCAGTACCACTGCTGTTTTGACCACTGTAGCTTTATAATAGGTTTTAAAGTAAGGGAGTGTTAATTCTGACTTTTTTTTAAGGATGCTTTTAGCTATTCAGGGTCTCTTTCCCTTCCAGATGAATTTGGTAGGTAGCTTTTCCAAATCCTCAAAGTAGGTTGTTGGAATTTGTATTGGTATTGTGTTGAATCTGTAGATCAATTTGGGGAGAATTGACATCTTAATTATATTTAGCCTTCCTATCCTTGAGCAGGGAATGTCTTTCCACCTATTTAGATCTCCTTTGATTTCTTTTAGCAGTGTTATGTAGTTTTCTGTGTACAAGTCCTTTAGATCCCTAGTTAAGTTCATTCCTAAGTATTTGATTCTTTTAGCTGCTATTTTGAATGGACTTTTTTTCTTAACTGACTCACCAGCTAGGTCATTGTTTGTGTATAGAATATCACTGATTTTTGCACATTAATTTTATATCCTGCCACCTTGCTGAATTTGTTTTTTAGCTCAAGTAACTTTGCTGTAGATTTCTCAGGATTGTCCAACTATAGTATCATATCATGTAAATAATGAGAGTTTTACTTCTTCCTTTCCAATTTGGATGCCTTTTATTTCTTTGTCCTGCCTGATTGCTCTAGCTAGAACTTCTAGCACAATGTTTAATTATAGTGGTGACAGTGGACATCCTTGTCTTGTACCTGATCTTAAGGGAAAGGCTTTCAGTCTCACTCTCCATTGAGTATGATGTTGGTCATCAGTTTTCCATATATTCCTTTTATCATATTGAGGTGGTTACCTTTGATTCCTATCTTTTGGACTGTTTTTATCAGAAAAGAATGCTGAATTTTGTCGAATGCTTTTTCAGCATCAATCGAGATGATCATGTGATTTTTCCCTTTTGATTTGTTAATGTGCTGTATTACGTGAATTGATGTTCTTGTGTTGAACCATTCTTGCATTCCTGGTATAAACTCCACTTGGTCATGGTGCATAATTCTTTTAACATGCTGTTGGATTCGATTTGCTAATATTTTATTGAGAAATTTTGCATCTGTGTTCATTAGGGAGATTGGCCTGTAGTTTTTCTTTCTTATAGCATCTTGACCTGGTTTTGGTATTAAAATGATATCAGCTTCATAAAATGAGTTAGGTAGAGTTCCTTTTCCCTCAATTTTTTGGAAAAGTTTGAGCAGGATTGGTGTTGGTTCTTTCTGGAATGTTTGATAAAATTCCCCTGTGAGGCCATCTGGCCCTGGGCTTTTCTTTACAGAAAGATTTTTGATGACTGATTGAATCTCTTTACTTGTGATTGGTTTGCTGAGAGCTTCTGTTTTTTCCTGAGTCAGAGTAGCTTGCTTGGGCATCTCCAGGAATTTGTGCATTTCATCTAAGTTGTCTAGCTTGTTGGCATATAGTTGTTCATAATATCCTCTTATGATTTCTTTTATTTCTTCAGGGTCTGTGGTAACGCACCCCTTCTCATTTCTGATTTTGTTCATTTGCATTCTCTCTCTTTTTTCCTTTGTCAATCTTGCTAGTGGCCCATCAATTTTATTGATTTTCTCAAAGAACCAAATTTTGGTTTTATGGATTCTTTCTATTGTTCTTTTGTTCTCCTATTCATTTATCTCTGCTTTAATCTTTATTTCTCTTCTCCTATTTGCTTTGGGGTTTGTTTGCTCTTCTTTCTCAAGTTCCTCTAGGTTTGCTGTTAAGTCCCTGATTTTTGCTTTTTCTTGTTTTTTTATATAGGCATTTAAGGCAATAGGTTTCCCTCTCAGCATAGCCATTGCCACATCCCATAAGTTCTGATAAGTTGTATTCTCATTTTCATTCATCTCCAGGTAGCTACTGATTTCTCTAGCAATTTCTTCTTTGACCCGCTGGTTGTTTGAGAATGTATTCATTTAATCTCCATATATTTGTGAATGCTCTCATTCTTTGGTAGTTATTGAGATCCAGCTTCGTCCCATTATGATTAGAGAAGGTGCTTTGAATAATGTCAATATTTTTAAGTTTATAAAGACCTGTTTTGTGCCCCAGCATTTGATCTATCCTGGAAAATGTTCCATGAGCACTAGAGAAGAATGTATAACCTTATGCTTTGGAGTGCAATGACCTATATATGTCTGTTAGGTCTAATTCATTTATGAAGTTATTTAACTTCTCTATGATCTTCTGTCTGGTGGTTCTATCTATACAGGAGAGTGGTGTATTGAAGTTTCCTACTATTATTGTTGAAACATCTATCACTCCCTTGCCAATGTCTGTCTCATGTACTTTGGACCTCCTTTATTAGGAGTATAAACATTTATGATTTTTATATCTTCTTGGTGAATTGACCCTTTAATTAGTATTTAGTGTCCTTCTTTGTCTCTTCTGATGTCTTTACATTTAAAGTCTATTTTGTCTGATATTAGTATAGCTACTCCTGCTTTCTTTTGGTTACAACTTGCATGGAAAACCTTTTTCCATCCTTTCGCTTTCAATCTATTTGAATCCTTGTGTCTAAGATGAGTCTCTTGTAAACAGCATATTGTTGGACTATGTTTCTTAATCCATTCTGCCAATCTGTATCTTTTAATTAATAAGTTTAGTCCATCAACATTCAAAGTTATTACTGAAAAGGCATTTCTTGATTCCACCATCTTATTTTTTATTTTATTTGACAATAAAATAAATTCTTTTCCCTCTTTCTCTTTGTATCCTTTAATTTACCCTTAGTGGTACTCTTCAATTCTGTGCCCTCCTCCAGCCCTCCCTCTCTTGTGTTGTTGTTGTTTTTTTTTTTTTTAGTCTGCAGAATCACTTTTAGTATTTCTCATCAGGCTGGTCTCATCTTGACAAATTCTTTCAGGACTTCTTTGTCTGTGAAAACTTTAATCTTTCCCTCAGTTTTGAAGGACAATTTGGCTGGGTACAGAATTCTTGGCTGGAAATCTTTCTCTTTCAGGATCTTGAATATATCATAGCACTGCCTTCTCGCCTCCAGAGTGCTAGTTGAGTAGTCTGAACTCAGTCTTATTTAGTTTCCCTTGTATATAGTAGATTGCTTTTCTCTTGCTGTTTTCAGGATTTTTTGCTTCTTTTCAACATTTGACAGACTGATTAGTATGTGCCTTGGGGAAGGCCTATTTGGATTTATTTTGGAGTTCGTTGGGCTTCTTTGACTTGTATATTTATGTCCTTTATGAGGGTTGGGAATTTTCCCCCCATTATATCCTCAACTACTTTTTTCCTAGCCCTTTACTCCTCTCTTCTCCTTCTGGGACACCAATGATTCTTATATTTGTGCACTTTATTTTGTCTATCATTTCCCTGAGTTTCCATTCAATTTTTTCCATCTTTTTTGCCATTTGCTGTTTTGAGTCTTCAAAGTCAATTATCCTGTCCTCTATATCACTTATTCTTTCTTCTGTCTGTTCAAATCTGGTGTTGTGTACCTCTAATATGTTTTTTATTTGGTCAACAGAGTCTTCAATCTCTGTGATTTCTGCTATTTTTCTATTTATTCTTTCAAATTCCTGTTTGTGCTCTTCTATTGTCTTCTTGATCTCCTTTATGTCATTTGCTATCTCACTTATTTTATTAAGTAGAGTTGTATGAACATCTTTGATTAGTTTTTCCAACATCTGTGTCTACTCTGGTATTTTAATTTGGTCATTAGGCAGGTCTTTATCTGTCTGCATTGTGATATGCTGAATGCTCTTCTGCTGTCTTCACCTCATGTAAATATCTTGATTGATTTACCCTGGGAATTGATTTCTTTCAGTAGTCTAAGGCATTGTGTTTGCAGGATGGTTGTAGAACAGGTAGCAGCAGCATGGGGTGGAGCACTCAGCATGGTGATTTGTTTCAGGGCAGGTATAGGCCAGGTTGGGGATGTTATGCTGATGCTTGTGAATGTGGGTACCCCCCAGCCACAACGTGTGGGTCAGATGTAGTGGGGCTGCCAATTTATGGTCCCTACTCTAGAATTTTGCCACTGAATATAATGTTGATTTTTATTTTATTGATGTAGTTTTCATTTCATTATCTTAAAGTGAATGTTAATAATTGTTCTTGGGGGACTTCCAGGAAGATGGCTAACTAGAGTAGCTTGAGATTAGCCCTGCTCCACTGAAAAGTTAGAGAAAGGACAGGAGGGTGACTGAGGCGGAAATTCGGGAGTGCAACTGACCTGGGAGAGCCTTCTGCATGACATGCGGCAGCCCTGGTTGCAGAGGCTGAGGAACTGAGAGGCAGAAAGCTAGAGCCTGGCGTGGAGGATGTAGCTGTGTGGGTGTAGCGGTTTGGGGGCTATAACCCTGGTGTGAGCTGGTGTAAGGCCGGGGCCCTTTGTGTGCATGCGAAGAGCTGTGGCAGCAGGTCTGTGTTATGTCTTCATGGATTGGGGGCAGATGTGACCCAGCTGTGCAGGTCAGCACTTTCTCAGAGCTGGGAAGTGAGGCTAAGGGCTGTGCCCATGCCTGGTTCTAGGACTGTTGTAAAGTGCGGTTCCCAGAGCTGAATGATGTGATTGGGGGCCTGTGAGGATGTGTGGGCCTTGGGAGTGCCATAAATGGATGTGCTGAGCTCAGAGAAGGTGAGGTAAGGCTGTGCAACACTATGGGCAGGGGACAGGGGTAGCCTAGGTATGCAGGTTAGTGGCTGACACCTTTATGCACTGGCAATAGCCTGCAGAGAACAGGGAGGGGGAGTTAGTACTTGGGAGGAGTGCAGGAGAGGTGGGTTGGGCTGCAATTGGGGTGAGGGTGTGGGGCAGTTATGGGCACTGGGGCCTGGTGGGGTGCGGGTGCCTGAAGCACAGGAAATGGGAGCAGGTGATGGGGTTCAGGTGTGTGGGGTATGGGGTGAGTCTCCGGTCATGGGCCCATGCTGGTGAGGGCAGTGCACCCAAGGAATGCATCCTGGCTTACTTCCTAGTCCCATGCTCCTGTCCGTACACTCCCGCAGGCTCCGCAGCTCCACAGCTCCGCACCTCCACGCCAGGCTCTAGCTTTCTGACTCTCAGTTCCTCAGCCTCTGCAACTAGGGCTGCCGCATGTCATGCAGAAGGCTCTCCCAGGTCAGCTGCACTCCCGAATTTCCACCTCAGTCGCCCTCCTGTCCCTTCTTTAACTTTTTCGTGGAGCAGGGCTAATCTCGACCTACTCTAGTTGGCCATCTTCCTGGAAGCCCCACAAGAACAATTATTAACATTCACTTGGTAAGATAATGAAATAAAAACTACCTTAATAAAATAAAAATCAACATTTTATTCAATGGCAAAAATCTAGAGTAGGGACCATAAATTGGCAGCCCCACTACTACATCTGGCCCACACATTGTATTAAAAAATTTGGAACTAGTTGTAAACTCTGAAAATTGCCATGCCTGGTAACGTAGCTTCCACCAGGGGGAGCTTTCAGAACACTTAACTGGATTAAATGGCATGCCTGTCCCCAGACGTTTGAGTTTGTGGCCACTGCTCCAGAGGTGTTCTTTTTCAATTCAGAAATAACACATGGAGGCCTGTTTTCACCACTTTTCCTTGTTATATTGAACATATTGATACTATATGAAGGCATGAAAAAAACAGAATTAGGTGGTGTAAATGATGAGACTAAAATGTGATATCATTTTTGACTGTAAAAGCCAAAGAAATTACCAAACCACCAGAACTAATCAGAAATGTAACAAGATTACTGTGAACATTATAAATATATAGCTGTTAATGTTCAAGTTTTACAGCAAGGAAAACGTAAAAAGATAATCCCCCCATGTTTTTAAAAATACTAAATACATAAAATATAAAAATTATATAATTAAAAAAATGCATTTATATATATATTTTTTTCTAATGCAGCTTCTTTTCCTTGGCTTTTTTGGTTGCCTCTCCCTCTCATTCTCCTTCCTCTCCTCTGCCTAAATCTTCCTCACCTTTTACCCACCAGCGTAATTTATGTGGACAACTTAATTGATCTCCTTCTATCTTTTCCTTATGTCATTTAATCAATTAAAAATAAACACACACACACACACAAACATATATTGTTTTGCAAACTAGAATCATATTAAATGCTCTCATATCCATCTTGCTTTTCTTATTCAGTAATTTCTCATGGAAATTCATCCAAATCAGGCAGTATATTTGTAATTCATTTTTTAATAATGACTATGTATTGTTTTATGGTTTGGGGCACATAACCTATTCAGCTATTTTATTAATAAACATTCACTTTGCTTTATTGTTTGCTAGTTTAAACAATTCTGTAATAAACCTCATAGGACATATATTCTTAAGTACCAAGGCATTTATTTCTGTGAGCTACATCTCCAGAGAAGGGATTACTGGCTATGACCAGATTACTTTCCAGAAAGGTTTTAACAGCTGACATTTCCATCAGTAGTATATGAGAGTACTCCTCTCCACATTCCCCTAATAAGGAATCGGTATTATCTGTCATTTTTATTTTTGTCAGGTTGCTAGTAATAGGATCATGTTACTGCTATCTTAACTGGCATTTCCCTGGCTACTACTGAGTTCGAAATTTTTCTGTTTGATATCATTTGGATTTGCTTATCTAAGAAGAACTTAATTTTCCACTGGGTTGTCTAATCTATTTTTGTTGAGATCTAACAGTTCTTTTTATTTTGGTGGTCACAATCAAATAATTTGTTCTCTGCTTTGAAAATCTTTTTCCAAATTTCTTATTGTATATAGACTTTAATTATAGCATTTCTCCAAAATAATTTTAATATCTGTCATCAAAATGTTCATCTTTTTAAAAAATAGATTTTACTTTCAAGTTTTATTTAGCGTTTTTCTTGCCTTTAGACCACACATTTGGCATCTTATATTTTCTTGCAAAGCTTATTGTTTTTGATCAGTATAGTACTTATTTTTGTATATGTGCTAAGATAGGAATTAAATTTTATTTTTTCCATTTGTTTCTGCACTATTTAATAAATAATTAACTATTTTCCACCTATTTGAAACAATACCTTTATTAGTTCAAATCCTCATATATTTACATAAGAACAACAATTCTATTAATCTATTTTTTCCATTCTTATGCTATGTTGATTCAAGTACAATAATTTTAGAATATATCCTGATATCTGGTCAGAACATTCCCCTCTCTTTCCTCTTCAAACTTTTTTTTTTTTTGGCTATTCTAAGACATTTATTCTTTAATAAAAGCTTAAATACAACCTGTCCAATTCTAAAAATCAAAACTCAAAACAAAAAGCCCAAACCCTAAATTTTCAGATTCTGGTTAGAACTGCATTAAATTTATGTGTTAAAGAATTGACATTTTATGATATTAAGT
>PVIY010058037.1:0-12625 GCA_004026745.1 Myrmecophaga tridactyla | reverse complement strand
CCCCCACAATCTTTTCTGGATGTTGTTTGTAGGAAATATCTTTCTCCAAACATTCACTTTCACTTGGGTCTTAAATGAGTCTCTTGGAGACAGCCTATAGGTGGATCCTGGTTTTTGTTTAAACTTTTCTGCCAAATTATGTCTTATATTTTGGGGAATTTGATCCATTAACATTTGATGTTGTTACTGTAAAAGGAGTATTTTTTTCACTCATTCTTTCATTGGGATTTTATCTGTCATATCATATATTTTCTATCTCTCATTTAACTCAATTTTCTACATTTACTGCTTATCTTCATTTCTACATTCTCTTCCGAATCTCTCTCTTTCTGATTCTTTATCCCTTACTGTCCCCTTGTTCTCCAAACAATGGAGATGTGTCTCACTGCTGTGAAATAATTTATATTCTGTGTTCCTGGTGGAGAGACCCTAGCTGCTGTTTCTGTGCCCATCCTACACTATTCAAACAAAATAACCATAGATATAAATGGTGTGCTTGCCCTTCTCAAAGAACCAAAGGAAATCTTTTATTTTTCACAACCAATGATTATCAGTCTTATGCTACATTTGAGATCCAATGGTCTTGAGAAGCTTACACAAGGTTATGCTGCTATTAACAAGGCCAATATGTTTAAAACCCAAGCAAGTAGATTTTGGAGTCCCTACTCCTAACCATAACCTCTTGTAGGACCCGTGGCCTTTCCCACATCATTTGGCATTGCATGGGATGCATTAAATTCTTACTCCATGCAAACATATACTATACACATGGAAGCCTGAGCACTGAACATCACGAGATGCCTTGTCATTCAGAAAATTTGCAGCCAGGAATTGAAGTTTCTAAACACTGTAGATCAGGAGTAATTTCACTGAATTTTATGAATACCTTGATTCTCTTCAGAGAATGGACTAAAGTAGAAGAAGCCAGTCAATCTTATCTTAATCTACAGACTATGAATGGTCTGACATTTGCCTCTGTCTTCCACATCTTCTCATGTCATTTCCTTCTTCTGTCTGCTCTTCAGCCAGTATGGCCAGAGACAGTTTAGTGCCAAACAAATCAAGGCTTTTCACATGGAATTTCCTGGAAATCTCTTTTCCTATAACGTTGTATTTCCCCCATCTTCCTTTATTCTTCAATTCACTCATTCATTCATATGTACACTCATTCTAAAAATATATACTAGCACTTACAGTATTTTAGTACTAATCTACACATTTAAGATCCACCAAAGATCACAACAGGCAAAAATCTCTGATTTTGGATGCTTAAATGGTATTCACAGAAAAAAAATAGTTGAGAAGAAATGGACTTTTAGCAGGTGAAAAGCGTTAGAAAATCTCAATCTTGGTTGGTCTCTTGGACTTTGGCACTATATTTTATATAGGTTATCAGGTTGAATTTGATCCAGAAAGTGTAGGAAGTAAATTAGTGAGATACATAGAAATTGTTGGAATTGCCTTCCAGCCACAAGGCAGAACTCAGGCAGAGACTGCAGAAGGATGCTTTCCCATTGTGTATTTGGATGCTTAAGAAAGCCATTGTGAGCATTGTGGAGAGACAAACAGCTAAGCCCATTCTGTCTCCCTGATGGACAATTCTCTTTTTAACCCCCACAATTTGTGTTCAATAAGTGATCCACAAGTAAACTTTATCTAGATTATTTATAGGTCCAGAAAAATGGTGTACAGATACTACTGAAAGGACATCAAGCAGTATATAATATTGCACAGAATGAGAGAGAGCACTGAAATCGTAATGAGGCAGTAAGTATGTGAGACTCCAGAGTGGCAGCGTTTGGTAATACAGAGTCTAATCACTTGACTATATTAAGGAAAAGAAACTACATATTATTGAAAAATACAGCCAACATAAGTACTAAGGTGAGTGTTTCAAATTTAGCAAGGAAGAGTAGAGTGATAGTTAATTTTGAGTGACTGTGGCTAGGAAATCATATCCAGTTGTTCAGCCAGAAAAGCCCTGTCCTGATCCTTATTATGAAGGCATCTTGTGGTTGGTTTGAAATCATTACAAGTTGACTGCATCTTTTGTTGATCACATCCACATTCAACTAAAGAAGATTGCCTTCCTTAATGACAGGAGTCTCTTTTTCTCCAATCACTTAAAGGTCTTAAAGAGAGAATTGAGAATTTAAGCAATAATCAAGAAAAATTTCAATCTCTATATTAGCCACCTTGCTTCTCCTGGTGAATTCAGCATCAGCTTTATCATGGTCTCTGATTTGCATCATGTTCAATGGAATTTTGGAATTTGGGGTATCAATTCTATGAATATGAAAGCCAATTTCTAATATTAAACTCTTAATATTTATAACTATACACAAATATGCTTATATAGAAATAGACTGATACAAACATGCATTCATACACACATAAGTGCACATATACATTCACATACATATATTAGATATAAAATATCCTGTTAATTCTGTTTCTTTGGAAAAGCTTGATTAATATAGATTTTGCTGTAAGAAGTGGAGTTTGGGGATTGGTTCCTTAATCCCATTAGGTAAAAAGGCACTGATGACTCCATTTCCAGTGATCTTGAGGGCACTTCTTGTTTGTGGCATGAAATGGCAATAAAGACATGCAATATACCACTATTGGATACTGCTACTCATATACTTACAAGAGGCAATACTCTGGGAAACAGCATAATCACATTTTGGCAGAATTTTCAAAAGTAAAAAGTACAATGATGTTGGCATTTTGTTCATAATTACTCAGAATAAACTTATTAAAGAAAGGGATCCATTTAGGGCTTCAAATTCCCAGCTCAAAAGCTTGACAAAAGTTATGAAACTTTCTATGTGTTCCCTGCAAGAAACTGATTTCTTGTAGCTTCAGACTTGGGACTGCTAAAAACCAAATGCAGAGTTCATTATGAAGGTGGTTGAATTATAAGACAAATTGAATTTGCAGCTATCCATGGTGTTTTCTGTGTACAGCACAATTGGGAAAGAATTGGTTCCTGAAAATTTGATTGGGGACACACAGGTTCATAAAGATGATGGTGGAGATATTGAGTCACCACATTTTACTGTGCCTTCCTTGCCAGGTAAAGAACCATTTGTTCTGAGAAATACACTATCATGTATTTTTATAAAGTGATTTACCCTTTGTCTGATAAACCTGCAATTACCTGTCCTGAGGAAAGAGCCTTAGACCACCCATAGAACACAGTAACCCTTTTTTTACCAGGTGAAATTGCACTAGAATGCTGTCAGACTGTGTGATTTCAACCATTGCTAATTACTCTCATGTTCTATCCTCACCACTCTTATTTCCTTCTAGACTTATGGTAAAATGAATTCCAAACAGGTGCCAGAAGGTGGAGTGCAAAGTGTGTCTGATGAAGACACATGTTACAGTTTAAAAAATGCAGGATTTTCTTTTTATATGGAGAGAAATCAATGGAATATTTGTGTGTATAAATGTTATGTAGGTAGGATAATTGTTGAAGGAATGCAAATTTGGATCAGCCTGGATTTTTGTTATGGGTCCAGTAAGCAGGGATTATTTATTCAACGTTCAGGTCTAGTTGTTAGAAAGGGTTCATTTTGTAAGCTTGGTTGGTGGAAACATGGAAGAAAAGGTGGCCTACACTAAATATATTTAAGTGGATATAATGCATAAAATAAATTTGAATGTTAGAGTGACTTTATTGTGTAAGAGTTGCTTACCCAGAGGATGCAACTTTCACTGTGACCATGAGGAATATATTTATTAGAGGAACTCCATCTAACCTGAAGAGCTCTGTGTTTGCTCTACTCTGTGGACCATATATAATTATGGAAACTGTTGCCACTGTCTATGATGCTGGCTAATTTATCATGAGGTACCTCGAAGTGAAATAGGTGGGCAGTCTACTAAATTCTTACCTGATCTGTGAGACATGTTCTAGATCAGTTAAACAGGAGTCAAACTGCAATCATGAAGATAGAGAATCAAGGTCCCTCTAAATTCCCAGACATGAGACAGTTTACACATCCTCTACCCATTGAGCGAAGAGAAGGCCTGGACCCTGGATGTTGGCACTGTTACCCTGCCCAAAATTCATACTGTTAATCTTCCTCCAAAAGTTTCAAGAAGGGACTTTTAGACTTTTTCCTGGATGCCATTACATTGGAGAAAAACAACTGAAGAGACATTTCAAGGTTTACTAGAGACTAGCTCTGAACTGATTAATTCCTGGAGACCCAAATCATCCTTGTGGTCCACCAGCAGAACAGGGGGATTATGGAATCCAGTGATCAATGGACTTTTAGCTCAGTTCATCTTACCGTTCAATGGGTTTCAAATCCCATTCTGTGTTTATTACCATGTTCTGGAATGCAAGACTGGAATAGACATACTCACCAACTGTAGAAACCCAGTCTTGGTTTCCTGCCTTATGTGGTGGGGGCTATTATGGTAGGAAAGTATCAGTGGAAATTACTGGAACTGACTCTATCTAGAATAGCACACCAAAAGCAATACATCATTCCTGGAGATATTGCAAGTTTAATGTAATCCTGAAGGATGTAGGGTGGTTATTGCCACATACTCACTCAATTCTTCTTTTTGGCTTGTGCAGAAAACAGATCTTGGAGGAGATCAGTGCATTACTGTGAACTTAAACAGGTGGTGGCTGCAACTGCAGCTGCTCTTACAGATGTAGTATCATTACTTGGGCAAATCCACACAACCCCTGATACCTGACATGCAGCTATTGATATGGCAAATATTTTATTTTCCTGATACTATTTGTAAAGACCATTAAAACAGTTTGTATTCAGCTGGTAAGGCCAACATTCATCCTTGCTTGTCTCACATTTGTGGAATATCAACTTTCCAAACTTCAGTCAGAATCTAGTCTGCAGAGCACTTGATCACCTTTGGCTTCACAGAATCACACTGGTGCATTGCATTCTTGACATTATACTGATTGGACCTAATGAGCAGCAAGTAGCATCTACTCTAGACTTATGGTGAGGCATTTGTGTGTTAGATGGTGGGACACAAGTCTAAGAAAACTTCAGGGTTCTTATATGACAGTGAAATTTCAAGGCATCCAGTGGTGTGTGGCATGTCTAGACATCCCCTGTAAGGTGAAGGTAAGATGTTACATCTGGTCCTACCTACAAACAGAAAGAGTCTCAAAATGCCTAGGATGCCTCTTGGAAATATGGTGTAAACACATTAATCACTTTATTTTGCTCTGGTTCATTTACCAAGTAACCCAAAAAGTTGTTATTTTTATGTGAGGCAAGCTCTGCAAGAGGTCCAGATCTCCGTACAAATGTTCTGTCTCTTGGACTTTGTGATATAGCTGATACAATGATCCTTGAAGTGTCAGTGGAAAATACAGATACTGTTTTGAACTTTTGGTAGGCTTCAATAAGAGAGTCATATGGCCGACTTTTAAGATTCTGGAACAAACCACTACTATATTCTGCAGATAAGTACTCTGAAATGGACTTTCACCTGTTATTGCACTTTAGTAGAGATGGAAAGTTTTACCATGGGCCACTAGGTTACCATGAGACCTGAGTTTCACATCATAAAGTGTGTTTCATCTGAACCAGCAAGTAATAAAGTGAGTTGTTAACAGCATTGCTCCATCATCAAATGGAGGTGGTATAAAATGAGCCTGAGCTTGAGCAGGCCATAAAGGCCCAATAAGTTCTATGAAGAAATGATCCAAATGCACACTGTCTCTATTCCTTCCAAATTAATTTTTATTGTCTTGGCCACAACTATTCCCTTTCAGGGGGTTCCTACAATTAGTCAACTAAGGAAAATAAAACTGCAGCCTAGTTTAAAATGATTCTGTACAATATGCAGGAATCACTCATCAGTGGAAAGAATCAGTGTTACAGCCCCATTTGTGGCATCCTTGAAGTACAGGAGTGAAGGGAAATCCTCTTTCCTAACAGAATTTAGAGCAGTGTACCACTCTGTTCATTTTGTTTAGAGGCAAAAATCTCTGGGTTATATTTCTATACCTATTCATGGGCTATGGTCAATGGTTTGGCTGGGTGCTTCAGGGATTTGGAAGCAGTACAATTGGAAAATTAGCTACAAAGCATTATTGGAGAGAAGCAAATGCATGCTATTGGCAAAAACAAAACAAAACAAAGCATGAAAATATCTGTGGCCCATGTGAATGTTTACCATAGAATGATTCCAGTAGTCATTAATTTTAATAATCAAATGGAAAGGAAGACCCATTCTGTGGATGCTTATCAGCCTCTTTCATCAGCTATTCCTGTCATTGCATGGTGGGATTATGGGCCATTGTACTGGTGGTGGGAATGAAGGTTGTGCATGGGTCCAGAAATATGGACTTCCACTCACCAAGGCCAACTGTCTACAGCTACTACCTGAGTGCCTGGTGTGCCAGCAGCAGAGGCCAACACAGTCTACAAGGTGATGCACAGGTGATCAGCCTGATACCTTGTGGCAGATTAAATTCATTGGACCACTTTCATCATGGAAGGGGCAGTATTTTTTCATACTGGAATATATGCACCTTATATTGATCTACCTTCCTTGCATGCAATGCTCCTGCCAAAAATACCATCTGTGTCTTCCAAAAACTTTATTTACTGTCATATTATTCCACCTAATATTTCTTTTGATCAGAGAAGCCACTTCAATTAAGTGCAATAATTGGTACATGTTCATGGAATGCACAGATCTTTCTGTGTTCCCATTTATTTTTTAGCAGATGTATTGATTATGACATTGACTTTTGAAGGCTCAAAATGCCAACTTGGTGGCAATACCTTAGAGGACTGGGAAAATATTCTCCACGCTGCTGTATATGCTCTATATCAGTATTCTACCTATGGTGCTATTTTCTCATAGTCAGGATTCACAAGTGCAGGAGTCAATGAATGAAAATAATAGCGACACCGTCCATTGATTCACTAAGATTTTTGCTTCTTATTCCTATTCTTATTCATCTATTGGTCTATTGATATTACTTCCAAAAGGAAGAGAGCTTTCACAAATAGACACATCAATGGTTCCATACATTTGGAAAAGTATATTGCCACTCTGCCATCCTAGGTTTCTCATGCCTATGAATCAACATGCAAAGAAGGGTAGCATAATTGATCCTGACTACCAAGGGGGAATAGGAGTGCTCCCTTACAATGTAGGTAAGGAGTATGCCTGAACATAGGAGATACTTTAGGGTGTCTCTTATTCTACTAGGTCTGTGGAGAGTCATAAACTGAAACAACCCAAATACAACCAGAACAACTGATAGCCCAGAAAGTTCTAGGAAAGATACCTTGAGTCACTGTACAGAAAAAAATGAATGTTGTTGGATGAAAGTATTTGTATTTTGCTGTCTTCATTTAGAATATTCATGTTTAAGGAGGGATGTGTGATTGCCAAATTAACAGAGGTTGACTGTGATGGTTAATTTCAGGTGTATAATTGGTTAGGTTTGCTGGCCAGCTGTTTGATCAAACAAGAACTAGCCTAATTGTTACTGTGAGTGTATTTTGTATATTGTTTTAAACCATCAACCAGTTGTTTGCAAAAATGCATGATTACATCAACAATCAATAAAGAAGATTGCCTTCTGCAATGTGGGGTTTCTTCATCCAATCAATTAGAAGCTTTAAATGGAGAAATGAGAGCTTCAGAACTCAGAAAAATTAATTTCAAACCTTTCTTCTCCAAGCCTGTTTCTCTTGGGGATTTGTTCTAGTTTGCTAGCTGCCAGAATGCAATATACCAGAAATGGAATGGCTTTTAAAAAGGGGAATTTAATAAGTTGTTTCTTTACAGTTCTAAGGCTGATAAAATGTCCCAATTACAAGTCTATAGAAATGTCCAATCAAAGACATCCAGGGAAAGATACCTTGGTTCAAGAAGGCTGATGAAGTTCAGGGTTTCTCTCTCAACTGAGAAGGCACATGGTGAACACAGTCAGGGTTCCTCTCTCATTTGGAAGGGCCCATGGCAAACACAGATTCATTTGCTAGCTTCTTCTCCTGGCTTCCTGTTTCATGAAGCTCCCCAGGAGGCATTTTCCTTCTTCATCTTCAAAGGCTGCTGGCTGGTGGACTCTGTTTCTCATGGCTATGTCATTCTGTTCTGCTCTCTCTGAATCTCTCTCATTCTCCAAAATGTTTCCTCTGTTATAGGACTTCAGAAACTAATCAAGACCCACCCAAATGGGTGGAGACATGTCATCACCTAATCCAGTTTAACAATCACCTCTCGATTACATCACACCTCCAGGGAGACAATCTAATTACAGTTTCAAACATACAATGCTGAATAAGGATGAGAAGAAATGACTGCCTTTACAAAATGGGATTAGGATTAAAACATCCTTTCAAACCAGCACAGGATTCAATGTCATCTTTATTAGAGTTTCCAACTTGTAGCCTTCATTATCAAATTCAAACATCAATCTCTATCCAATTCACACAGATAGGCTGTATTAACCAATTTTAATGAAAAATTTTCTAATAAACACACACACACACATACACACACACACACACACCATTGGCCTTGTTTCTCTGGAGAACCTTGACTATTACAAGTTCCTTGGTTATATTCCAAGTGCAGGGGTCAAGCTGAAGTAGGTTGAGGAGTAAATAGTTGGTGATATTTGAGGGAATTAGGAGAATGACATATTGAACTATGACACAGTGTCAGTAGGACATGCAGGGAAAAATTCAGAGAAAATATTTTTCTGTCACAAATATCTTTCTCCCTAAAAGTCACAATGAGATACAGACCCATCAAAATGATAAAATTAAATTACCTGGAAAATAAATGTAAAACAGCTTGTTATCTTACATGTTGCAAGTGGTAGTGAAATCTACTATTGTTGGGCAGTGTCTACTATAGGTGAACAGCTGCATACTCCTTTACTAAGAGAGATAGTATATCCCACTTTTTGTACCTGTTTTCTATCATCCTTTCAATCTGTATTTCACTCTCAAGTGTCATAGTATTGATGAAAATGTCTATGGTTATAGAATTAAAAATCCAGCAACTACTTTCCTAGATAGTTGCTGAAGAAAGGCAACTGAATGATTAACAAAAGATATGCCAAACATATACTTAGTAATTTTGGACATAATAATAAAAAATGAGAAAAAAATCATTTTCTACCAGTAGTAGACTGGAATCATATATCAGAGGTATGCTAATAAAATGTAATGTGGGACAACAAAAGTAAATAGAACACTGACATAAGTAAGAGTATAGATGAGTCTCACTAATAAAATGTTAAGCAGAAAGAGCCAGTCCTCAAAGAATACATGGAATGTGTTTCCATGGACTAAAATAAAAATAGTGAAAAAAGTTTAGTGTTTCAGGTTAAGACAGAAGTTAGCTTTGGTAAAGAGAAGTGTTGCAATTAATAGGAGGCATAAATGTGACCTATGGTATGCAGGTAATATTTCATTTCCAGATGGGGGATAATTACATAGGTATGTTCACCTTGTGAAAGTTCATTAAGCTGTCCACTTACAGTTATGTGTTTATTTTCCTATATGTGAATACCTGCTAAATTTATTTTTCAAAAAAATTCCTGGAATTTTAATTTATCTGGATTCAAGTATTCCATTTCTTTCTCAAATGTTAATAGTGCTTCTTTTGGTGAGAAATACCCCGCTACTGAAATAAGAAGAAATAAGGTAACATATTCAAAACCAGGCCAAAAAAAGATATCTTGGAATTCACCTAATGAAGAATGAGTAAATCCTCAAGGAGAAAAAAAAGCTATCTTCATAAATGTGAAGATTTACTATTTTGTAGACTTTTTATGGAGATATAAAGGACTCTCAAAATGAATGAAATTGAAAATTATGAAATTATGTGAAGGGCTTCATCTACAAGTAACATAGATGTAACTCAACAGCTATACAAGAAACAGTGGTACTAAATCATGAACTGACACTGAAGAAGTGGGAAAGAATAGAAGGCTCAATTATTGATAATTGATAAAAAAAAAGCAAACGCCAGTCAGTGGGGTTATGTATTTCATAGATGATGCTGTCTTTTCTATATATCAAATGGTTTCCAGACTAACAGTAAACATCTGCAGTATCTGACCATATTGGCCCTAACAACACGTGTATATGAACAAGAAGTAATATATCTGGTTCAAAAAAAGCAGTGTTAATGAGATGGACATTACCTACTAGGGGGATCGATGACTAAAAAATTTATATGAAAATGCAGTCAATGATATCTGTAATATAAGACATGAAAATTAAAATGAGTTACTCCTTTATCCCACCTTGTTTGCATAATTGTATAACACTGATAATAATGTGTCACGGGAGATGAGTAACCTGAAATCCCTAGGAATTGTTGGGGTGAACGGGTACCGATATTGTGCTATATGCTCTGGTAATAATTTAGGCAATACAGCCTGAAATCATCTATGACCTATCAGTCTCATTATTGGTTGGTATCCAAAATATAAAAAAAGAGCACACACACATTTTTCCAAAAAGAGTTCCTTTAAGAAGATATGTATCACATCTTTATTTGCAGTAAGAGAGCATTGGGGTCAACCTAAGCATCTAACAATTGATAAATAGAAGTGAAATATGGTATGGATCAGGGCTCTGAAATATTGTATGATATTATGTTCAGTTAAAAGCAATGCATAAGATACACATAAAGTCATATAAATCATATAAAGACAGATTTGAGCAAAAGAGTGAAAAACAGAATGAATCCTAATACACAATTAGATTTAAGGAAAGGACAAACACAAATATCCAAATCCAAAGTGTATATGTTTAAGGATAAGTACATCCTCAAGGACCATAACACATTTGAGAAGGTCTCAGTGGATGGAGAAGAATGGAAGTGGTGATCAGGGAAGACTGAGAAGAAAAAGGGAAAGGCAACCATTGTCAGACATCTTCTGAATAATATTAATACCATCCTTTTTCTAAAAAAGGAAATAACAATGGAAAAAAATGTTTTAAATAAACTGATAATGAAAGTGTTATTCCTTAAAATGCTCTTTGTTTTACTACTAAAAGTTTTTAAAATGAAAATATAGAATATATATGTAATACTCACAGACACAAAAATTATTTTAATAATAGTTTTTCAAGAATTATTTCAAAGACACAAAAATCAAAGATACAATATGATGACTACACAATGTCAATTTAGGAATTCAAAGCATTCAGACATACACATCAAATGTTAGTAAAAGTATTAAAAGACCATCAAAACATCGAGACTCTTTTTATGCATTCTTGGATATTTCCCAACATTCTTTCCAACCTTGAGATCATCACAGTCTTGGAGCAGACATGTATTCTTTTATCCACCATATAGACTATGTCCAAAATTGTCCACTGTTTCCAAAATGTGCATGTTTTTATTGTATTGTGTGTATCTTTCTAAAACTTGCTTTCATAGTTCAATATTATCTTTGTTATTGACTCATGTTGATAAATTTTGTCTGGTTCTTTATTATAAATATGTTATAATGCTTCATTGCATTACTATTAAATAATCATAATTAATTTCTATTCCATTCCCAATTAAATGGCATTAAATTAAAAAAAAGATTTCTTCTACTGGCACTTTTTAAAATGAATATCCTTATTCTCATCTCTGCACACAAATGTGAGAATTTCTCTGGGGTAGATATTTTGAGTGGAAATTTCTGAATTTTAGGGTGTACGTATCTTCACCTTTTCTAAATCTTCTCAGAGATTGAGCAGACTCAATGCCTGCTTTCCTACAATAGAGATTGAAATAAACTTTATCTTCATGAAGTTAAATTGTGCTAAGACTAAAGACAATAACTTGGACTTGACTGCATGTAATTTTATTTTTTAATGATTTGTTGTATGTTTCTGGAATAATAGAATAACAATAACTGGTGTTTAACAAGGTTACATTAAAATATCATCAAAAAATTATACATTAAAATTATCTTCAACTGATACCTCTAGTATATACCAGAGAAAATATCCATTCCAACAAATGAATGTTAAAACATATGAGCTTGAATTCTCTTCCTCTCAAAGTTAGTATCTTATTTTCAATCTGACAACAAAATACCAGGTGATTGGATAGAGTATAAAAATTTGAGGTTGGCACTTCTGTTCAGAGAAAAACTTTAGTTATGTGCCTTCTTACCACTGCAAAATTTCCTCATCACTTCCTCAGAGCTCCGACCACTTCTTTGTTCCTCAGACTGTAGATGATGGGGTTGAGCATGGGAGTCACCATGGTGCCAAACACAGCTACAATCTGGTCCTGCTCAGGTGTGTGGGTAGATCTTGGTGTCATGTAGATGAAGATGGCCTGACCAAAGTAGAGACTCACCACAGACAGGTGGGAGGAGCAGGTGGTGAGAGCTTTGTTCCTCCCCTTGTGGAAGTTCATCCTGAGGACAGCCAGGAAGATAAGGGTGTAGGAGGTAAGGATAAGAACAAAGGGGACCAGGAGAAGCACAGTAGTTGTCACAAATATCACCAACTCATAGGATGATGTATCTGCACAAAACAGTCTCATCATGACAGGCACCTCGCAAAAGTAATGGTTAATCTCCCTAGAGCCACAGACAGGGAACTGCATTGGGTAGATGGTATGGACAAGA
>PVIY010058036.1:0-12623 GCA_004026745.1 Myrmecophaga tridactyla | reverse complement strand
CAAGATGATGCTTTCTTCCCAAACCCTGGCTGTGGGTGATCCTTGACTCCTCTACTACATAACAAGGTGGAAGGGCACATAGTGGCATCTATTGGTCTCTCCCTTCTCTTCTGGGTTGCATTGCTTACAGCTTCTTGCTTCTCTCTCTCTCTCTCTCTCTCTCTCTCTCTCTCTCTCTCTCTCTCTCTCTCTCTCTCTCTCCCTCTCTTTCTTTCTCTCCTTGGCTCTCCAAGACCTCCTCATAGTCTCCTTTCCTTCCATCTGAGGACCCAGATACTTATTCCTGCTGAATCTGTTCCTCTTTTTAACCCTTTAACAGAGGTCCTCTGTCCTGCTTCCATGAGAATCTCCTTCTCTTCTCTTTCTGGCTTTCAATGCCCTTTGAGACATTCCATCTTTTGTAACACAGGATTCTAGGCTAAGAATTGTTGTACCAAACAAGGTGTTGCCTTTGACATTCTAGGGAGTCACCTCTGATTTAGGCCCATGGGAATTGGGTACTTTCCAATGGGAGTATCTCCCATCCAGGCCTTGACCACTTAGTATCTATTGAGATCTGCTATGACCAAATATAAAGCTTCCCTTCTAAATTATGCTCATTTTCTAGCCCTCAGGAAACAGGAAACCTAGAAGACAGAAGTATTCCCAGAAGCACTTTCCTAGATTTTCTCTTAGATGGGATGGGCCCTGCCACCTCAGGAGCATAGGTATAGACATCTCCTGGGAAGATAAGTTATTTCTATGCAAACTTCAGCCAGATACAGCAATCTGCATAGTATGCCAAGCCCCAATCAATAGTGTTCCTAGACACTCTAAAAAATATCCTGAGTTCTATTTTGCTCCTGCTTCTATTCAAACTATGTATACAATTTCTCACCCAGTTTGTTTCTTCCAGATTAGAAATCTTTCACAACAAACTTCTCCTCACCTGGTGCTATGTTCCTCTTCCCTGTAATCAACCAGCCACCCTCAATAGCAGAGCCAGAGACCTTTGTGCTAACATAATTAGAGTGTATGACCCACTGACAGCTTGAAGCAATTGTAGAACCCAGACCATTGACCCAAATTCCCTTAAGATTAAGGGGAATTAAAAGTCTCTGAGAGGAAAATGTGATACTGAGGTAGGGTTAGAATTGAAGCAGTGGCTGAATAAGCAAGTGGCAAACTCCCAGAGGTAGTCAGGCCTCAAGGAGAAAGATATTGCTGAGAAGAACAACAATAAGCAACATGTTTATCTGGGGGTCAAAGGACCCACATCTGAGTGAGTCATCTACTGAGAAGGATAGAGCCAACTTTTTTAGTTTACTAGCTTCCAGAATGCAATATACCAGAAATGGAATGGCTTTTAAAGAGGGGAATTTAATAAATTGCAAGTCTACAGTTTTCAGGCCATGGAAATGTCCCACTTAAGGCAAATCTATAGAAATGTCTGATCTAAGGCATCCAGGAAGAGATACCTTGGTTTAAGAAGGCTGATGAGGTCAGGGTTTCTCTCTCAGCTGGAAGAGCACATAGTGAACACAGCAATAGCTTCTAGTTTCTTTTCTGGGTCTCTGCTTCATGAAGCTCCCCAGGGGTATTCTCCTTCTTCACCTCTAAAATTTGCTGGCTGGTGGACTCTGTGGTTCTGTCATCATTCTCATTCTTGTGACTCTGCTCTGTTGCTCTCCCATCATTCTCTTCATTCTCCCATCATTATCCTCATTCTCTTGTCATTCTGAAGCCTTCACCAAAATGTCTCCTCTTTCATAGACTTCCAGTAAACTAATCAAGACCCATGTAGAATGGGTGGAGACGTGTCTCCATCTAACCAAGTTTAATACCCACAAGTGAGCAAGTCACATCTCCATGGAGATAACCTAATCAACTTTCCAACCTATAATACTGAATAGGGATTAGAAGAAACTTGCACCCACAAGATTGATTAGGATTAAAACATGGCCTTTCTAGGGTACAGAAATCCTTTCAAACCAGCACACCAACCAACCCACCCAAATGCACTATCTACCACCAGGCCCTGCCCTGGAGAGAAGAGAAGGTAGGAGAAAGAACCCTGAACAAGAAAGGGGGGCAGGGGTAAGTAAAGTTAATCAGTAAAAGCAATTGCTGAAGTTCTGAGAACATGGCAGAATAGGATAGATCAAGTTCAACCCTGTTCCAAGGAAAAGCTAAAGAAGGGATTGCAGGAGACTGAGACAGAGATTCCAGGGTGTAAATGACCTGCGAGAGTCTTCTGCACCACATAGGGCAGTCCTGGTTGCAAAAGCTGAGGAATTGAGAAGCAGAGAACCAGAGACCATCCAGCTGGTGCAAACAGCCTAAAGTGGAAGCCTGGAGCCTGAGGAGTGCACGGACTGGGAGACAAGGACCAGGGAGTTAGCCAAGCCACATTCCTTGACAGTGCTACCCTCACCAGAGCAGCCCTGCGACCCATAACTCACCCTAAACACCACATTCATTAACCCCATCATCTGCCCCCACTACCCACGCTCCAAGTGTCCCCACCCCACTTATGCCTCACCTGTGTAACTACTCCAAAATCCCACCACAAGCATTCTATTCCTGCCCCAGTCCAAACCACCTCACCTGTAAAAGTGTAGTCTTGCCCCACCCTTCTGGAGCCCTACATCCCAGTCTCTGCCCCTGCAAGCAATCAACAGCACTTAAAGGCTGCAGGTGATTATCTCCATACCCAGGATAGACCCTCCCACAGCTCATACATTCGTGTAGCCCCACCTACACCCACACACCCACCAAGCTATGTGCATGTGTGCATTAATTTATGGCGCTTCCAGGTCTGCACATCCACATGGCACCCAGCACACCCCCATGATCCCCCAGTTCTGGGAAAGCACTGAACTGCATAGCCAGGCCACATCTGCCCCCCATCTCAGGAAAGTTCAACTCTGGCCCGCTGCACCAAGCTCTGCACATGTGCACAAAGGGCCGCACACCCTAGGTCAGTGCATACCAGGGCCCTACCCCCCGACCTGTGCACCTGCACAGCCACATCCTCCCTGCCACTGGACACCCATGCTCACATGCACCAGCTTAGCATCCTTAACCTGCACCTATACCAGCATTGCAACACGTTATTACACTATTGTGCCCTGCCCATGCCCCATATCCTGCTCCACATCCATCCCACAAATAAAAGGCTTTAGACTACTGAAGAAAATCAACTTTCAACATAAATGAATCAAGATATTTATATGCCACAAAGACAGCAGAGGATCACTAAGGATGTCATAATGCAGACAGTTATAGCACAGCTTAATGACCAAATTAAACCTCCAGAGGAGAAACAGACATTGGAACAACTAATCAAAGTTGTTCATATAACTCAACTAAATAAAATAAATGGGATAGCTAATGACACAGAGGACATCAAGAAGACACTAGAAGAGTATAATAAGGAATTTGAAAGAATAAATAGAAATATAGCAGATATCACAGAGATTAAGAATGTTGTAGACCAAATAAAAAATAAACTATAGACATACCACAGCAGATTTGAAGAGGCAGAAAAAAGAATAAATGAACTAGAGGACAGGACAACTGATTTTGAATACTCAAAACAGCAAATGGCAAAAAAAAAAAAAAGATGGAAAAATTTGAATTATATCTCAGGGAAATGATAGACAAAACAAAGTGGGAAAATATAAGAATCATTGGTGTCCCAGAAGGGGAAGGGAAGAGTAAAGGACTAGGAAGATTAGTTGAGGATGTAATGGGGAAAACTTCCCAAACTCTATAAAGGACATAAATATGCAAGTCACAGAAGCTCAACAAACTCCAAAAAGAATAAATCCAAATAGGCCTTCCCCAAGGTACATACTAATCAGTCTCTCAAATGTTAAAGAGAAGCAGAAAATCCTGAAAGCAGCAAGAGAAAAACAATCTACTACATAGATAGCCACATACAAGGGATACAAGGGTAGCCACATAAGACTGAGTTCAGACCACTCAACAGACACTATGGAGGCGAGAAGGCAGTCATATGATATTTTTAAGATCCTGAAAGAGAAAGACATCCAGGCAAGAATTATGTACCCAGCCAAATTGTCCTTCAAAACTGAGGGAGAGATTAATATTTTCACAGACAAATAAATCCTGAAAGAATTTGTCAACAAGAGACAGGCCCGACAAGAAATTCTAAAGGGAGTTCTGCCAGGTGAAAAAAAAATAAAGACAGGAGAGCAAAGTCTGGAGGAGGGCACAGAATTGAAGAGCGCCAGTAAGGGTAACTTAAAGGATAAAAAGAGAAAGAGGGAAAAGAATATATAAATATTCTGATGAATAAAGTCCAAAAGATAAGATGGTGGATTAAAGAAATGACTTTTCAGTAATAACTTTTAATGTTGACAACTAAACTTACCAATTAAAAGATACAGATTGGCAGAATGTAATAAGACATATAATTCAGATATATGCTGCTTACTAGACACAAAGATACAAATAGATTGAAAGTGAAAGAATGGAAAAAGATATTCCACACAAGTTGTAACCAAAAGGAAGCAGGAACAGCTATACTAATATCAGAAAAAACAGACTTTTTAAGTATAAAGAGAGGGCAGGCCATGGTGGCTCAGCAGGCATAGTTCTCTCTGGCCATGCTGGAGACCCAGCTTTGATTCTCAGTGCCTGCCCATACAGAAAACAAAAACAAAACACAACACTTTAAATGTAAAGAGATCATTAGAGACAAAGAAAGACATGATATATTAATAAGAGGGACAATTCATCAAGAAGAAATAACAATCATAAATGTTTGTGCACCTAATCAAGGAGTTCCAAAGAACATGAGACAGGCATTGGCAAAACTGAAGGAAGTGATAGATGCTTCAACAGTAATAGTAGGAGACTTAAAGAAACCACTCTCCTCTATAAATAGAAGAACCATACAGAGGATCAACAAGGAAATAAAGAAGTTAAGCAGCTTGTTAATTGAATTAGAACCAACAGACATATATAGATTGTTATTCCCCAAAACACCAGGTAATACATTCTTCTCTGGTGCTCATGAAACATTCTCCAGGGTAGATCATATGCTGGGACACAAAACAGGTCTTCATAAATTTAAAAGCATTGAAATTATCTAAAGCACATTCTCTAATTACAATGGAATGAAGCTGAATATCAATAACCACCAAAGAACAAGCACTTTCACAAATACATGGAGATTAAATAACACACTCTTAAACAACCAGTGGGTCAAAGAAGAAATTCATAAGAAATCAGTAGCAATCTAGAGATCAGGGAATCCTTGATACTATGTCAAACATCAGGAACAGTCAAATCAGTAAGCCAAGCCTTTGATCTTGAGGATTACTCTTGTGAAGCTCATGTAGGTAGCAGAGAAGCTTAGCCTGCCTATAGGTATACCTAAAAGTTACTTCTGAAAGACCTTTTGTTGCTCAGATGTGTTCTCACTTTCTCTAAGCTCAACTTTCTAAGTGAAATCATTGCCCTCCCTACTACATGGGACTTGACATCCAGGGATGAAAGTCTCCCTTGTGGCATGGGAAATGATTCCAAGGAATGAATCTGGCACTAGCACTGTGGGATCAACAATTCTATCCTGACCAAAAGAAGGGAAAGAAGTATAACTAATTAATATCAGTGGCTGAGAGAGTTCAAATAGAGTTGAGAGGCCACCCTGGAGGTCACTCTTACACAAGCTTCAGTTAAACATTTCTACCTATCATAACTTGCCAAATCCCAACCAAAACCATTCCAGCCAAAAGAACACCTAGGGTGATATATAAGATCCTACAAAGTATCCATGCACTATGGTAACTTTCCAGAAAACTACAACCTCCAGATGGGTCCCTGGACCAGATAAGTCCTGAAACCTAGGGGGTCTAGCCTCTCCAGAACATTATCTAGTTCCATCTCCCTAACCCTTATTATTGACAGCCCCTTCCAACATGAAAAGTTAGAATGGCCATAGTCCAAATACCCCTGAAGAGTGAGATAGAAAGATCAAATGTGATGGTGGAGTTATACAGAGAAGGTAGGATTTAACAAATGAATATGTTGCTGAATCATTATATTGATATTTCTTTTAGTCTCTAGTATCTTAGAGCAGCTGGAAGTAAAAAGCTAAAATTGTGGAATTACACCCATTCCAAACTCTGAAATCTTTTCTACAATTAATTAGTGTGCAGTGCTTTGGAATTTATTGCTTATATATATATATATGTTATTTTTCACACACAAAAAAAGAAAAGTCAATTGTGATGCAAAAAAAAGCAAATTTCCCCACGATGCTAGGGCCTCTCGTTTCTCACCCCTCTTTTCTTACAAGAGTGCTCACATGTTCTCTTACATGCATTCTCAGTAAATTTTCTGCCTGCTTAAAAAAATGCATAGAAGAAAATCTCTGTGACCTTGAGTTAGGGAAGATTTCTCATTCAAGATGCAAAAAACAACATTTATATGAAAAATAATGTATTAGATTTCAGCAAAATGTAAAGTTTTCTCTTTAAAGATTCTGTTTGAGACTGGGAGAAAATATTTTTAGTATATACGTCTAATAAAGGACTTGAGTCCAGAATATAAAAGAACTCCTATAGTTCAATAATAAGCAGTCAACCCAATAAAAATGTCTAAAATATTTGAACATTCCAAAGAAGGAATATTAATGTCCAATAAATAATGTATTACATACAATAGTAACATAACATAAATCTTATAATAATAACCATAACATTCAAAAGTCTCAACATCATTACTCTTAAGCCAACTGCAAATAAAATTATAAGATCCCCCTATGCACCCACTAGAAGAACTAAAATTTAAAAACTGACATTACCAAGTGTCAGCAAGTGTGGAGCAACTGAAACTCTACTTGAACTCTCTCAGCCACTGATACTTTATTAGTTACACTTCTTTTCCCCCTTTTGTCAGGATGTAATTGTTCAACCCATGGTGCCAGGTCTGAAATCATCCCTGGGAGTCATATCCCATGCTGCCAGGGAGACTTTCTCCCCTGGATATCAAGCCCCACATAGAGGGGAGGGCAATGATTTCACTTACAGAGTTGAGCTTAAAGAAAGTGAGGCCACATCTGAGCAACAAAAGAGGTCTTTCAGAAGTAACTCATAGGCACACCTATAGGTAGTATATACCATTACCTACATAAGTTTCACAAAAATAAGCCTCCAAATCAAGGGCTTGGCCTATTGATTTGGGTGTCCCTAATGTTTGCCACAGTATCAGGGATTTCCTGATGGTAAAATTTAATAGTTTCATATTTTTTCTCCCATTCTTCAAGGGACTTTGCCAATACCTTTTTATTATCTGCTTACTATATTCTAGGTTGTATCCAGACATGACATTAAACTATACAGAATTAAAGGCCCTCATTATTATTCTGGGCTCCTTGTGTTTCAATTGTTCAAATGAGCTATCCAGACAGGTTGAGTTACATTATATGCTGCAGAAAATTCAGGTTTCAGACAAAATAAACCTTTCTTCCTTTGGTCTCAAAGAGTAGATGTGGTTCTAAAATATAGACAATGTCTTCCTTATCCCTATGTTCTGAATTACCTTAATCCTGACCTCTCAATGTCCTTCTTATTTCTAAATATAAAACAGCCTCTCAAAATCCAAAAATAATAACTACCACTCTGGACTAAATGTGTCTGCCATAAGGGTTTATAATCTAGGCCCTTGTTTTCTTATAAGCATTTTCTAAAGGAGGCCATACCATAGTTGTTCTTTCATTTCTGCCTTATTTTGCTTCACCAAAGGTCCCACAGGTTCATTCACATTGTTGCATGCCTCACAACTTTGTTCCTTTTTGTAATGTCACAATATTCAATCATGTGTATACAACATTGTTCACCAATCTACTTCTCAGTCATTGCATCTTTCAGTCACCTGTATTCATTAGGCATCATGTATAATGCCCAAAGTTCACAGTCCATCAACACTCTCAATTTTAGATAATTTCATTGTTCCCAAGAGAAAGATAACCAATAAACACATCCACACCAAAAAAGAAATTGAAGCCTCCCCTTAACTCTTGTCCCTCCTCCCATCATTTATTCCTGCTGTTGCTTGGTATTTCTGATGTTTTCCTGTTAAACATAGCCCATAGCATGCAATAGCAGTTTCCCCCCTGTACCCTGGACTTAAACACTCTTTTAAATTAATCATACCTTTCAAGTAGTTCTTGCAAGAACTTATTTATATTTCTAGTATTAATCAGTGGACACATAAGTCTATACAACCCCTTTCAATCTTGTTTACCTTCAATATGGTAGCATTACTTACAGACCCACTAGAGAACTGCCTTCACTTCTGTCTATTCCCTTACATCTGAGTTCAACCTCATTAGATAACTGTTCACCCATCCCTAGCGTCTATGCATCTCTACGTTCCCTATGTTCTGATTATAAGCATCTGATTTTACTTTTACTATGGTCAAAAAATTGGAATTAAATTATATCTATCCTTTTGTGTCTGGCTTATTTCACACAGAATTATATCTTATAGGTTCACTACCTTGTCATGTGCTTCAGTATGTCATTCTTTCCTACTGCTGCATAATTCCATTGTATGTATATAACACATTTTTTAATCCATTCATCTGTTGATGGGCATTTGGGTTGTTTCTATCTTTCAGCAATTGTGAATAATGCTGCTGTGAAAATCAGTGTGCAAATGTCTGTTTGTGTCACTACTTTCAGCCCTTCTGGGTATATACCAAGTAGTGCTATTGCTGAGTCATAGGACTGCTCAATATTTAGTTTCCTAAGGAACTGCCACACTGCCAACCATAGTGGCTGTACCATTATACATTCCCGCCAGCAATGCATAAGTGTCCCAATTTCTCCACATTCTCTCCAACACTTGGATTTCCTGTTTGTTTAATAAGAGCCATTCTTATAGGTGTGAGGTGGTATCTCATTATAGTCTTGATCTGCATTTCCCTTAAAGCTGTTGAAAAGGAGCAGCTCTTCATGTGCTTTTGAGCCATCTGTATTTGCTCCTCAGAAAAATGCCTATTCATATGTTTAGCCCATTTTATAATTGAATTGTTTGTTCTTATGTCATTGAGTTGTATGATTTCTTTATGTATACAGGATGTCAAACATTTGTCCAATGTGTGATTTCCAAATATTTTCTCCCATTAAGTTGGCTGCCTCTTCACATTTTTGACAAAGTCTTTTGCAGTTCAGAGGCACTTGATTTTGAGGAGTTCCCATTTATCTAATTTTTCTTTGTTGCTTGAGTTTTGAGTGTAAGGTTTAGGAAGCTATCTCCTATTACTAGGTCTTTAAAAATTTCCCCATATTTTCTTCTAGATGCTTTGTGTTGCTAGATCTTATATTTAGTTGTTTGATTCACTTTGAATTAATTTTTGTATAGGGTGTAAGTTAAGGGTCCTCTTTCATTCTCTTGGCTATTGGTATCCAGTTCTCCCATGCCTATTTATTGAAAAGAGTATTTTGCCCCCGTTCAGTGGATTTGAGGTCCTTATCAAAAATCAGTTGACCATGCATTTGGTGGTCTATTCCCACCCTCTCAATTCTATTCCACTGGTCAATTATACTATCTTTGTGCCAGTACCATGCTGTTTTGACCACTGTGGCTTTACAATAAGTTTTAAAGTCAGGAACCATTAATCCTCCCACTTTGTTCTTCTTTTTTTAGGATGCTTTTAGCTGTTCAGCATCTTTTTCCCTTCCAGATTAATTTGGTAATTAGCTTTTCCAAGTCTTCAAAGTAGGTTGTTGGAATTTTTATTGTTACTCCATTGAATCTGTAGATCAATGTGGGGAGAATTAACACCTTAACTATCCATGACCAGGGAATGTCTTTCCACCTATCTAGATCTTCTTTGATTTCTTTTAGCAGTGTTATGTAGTTTTCTGTGAACAAGTCCTTTACATCACTAGTTAAATTCATTCCTAAGTACTTGATTCTTTTAGGTGCTATTTTGAATGGAATTTTTTCATTAACTGACTCCTCAGTTAAGTCATTGCTTGCGTGTAGAAACATTACCAATTTTTGCACATTAATTTTATATCCCACCACCTTGCTAAATTTTTTATTAGCTCAAGTAACTTTGTTTTAGATTTCTCAGGATTTTCCAAGTATAGTATCATGTCTTCTGCATAATGAAAGTTTTCCTTCTTCCTTTCCAATTTGAATGCCTTTTATTTCTTTGTACCTTAATTATTCTAGCTAGAACTTCTAGCACAATGTAGAATAATAGTGGGCATCCTTGTCTTGTTCCTGATCTTAGGAGGAAAGCTTACAATCTCTCTCCATTGAGGACAGTGCTGGGTATTGGTTTTTCATATATGCCCTTTATCACATTAAGGAAATTACCTTTGATTCCTATCTTTTATAGTGTTTTTATTAGAAAAGGATATGGAATTTTGTCACATGCTTTTTCAGTATTAATTGAGATGATCATGTGATTTTTCCCTTTCAATTTATCAATGTGATTTATTACATTAATTGATTTTCTTGTGTTGAACCATCCTTGCATTCCTGGTATAAGCCCCACTTGGTCATGGTGTATAATTATTTTAATGTGTTGTTGGATTTGATTTGCTAATATATTGTTGAGAATTTTTACACCTATATCCATTAGGGAGATTGGCCTGTAGTTTTCCTTTCTTATAGTATCTTTACCCAGATTTGGTATTAAAAATATATATTAGCTTCATAAAATGAGTTAGGCAGTGTTCCCTTTCCCTCAATTTTCTGGAAAAATTTAAGCATGATTGGTGTTAGTTCTTTTTAGAATGTTTGATAAAATTCCCCTGTGAAGCCATCTGGCCCTCGGCTTTTCTTTGTAGTAAGACTTTTGTTGACTGATTGAATGTCTTTACTTCTGATTGGTTTGTTGAGCTCTTTTGTTTCTTCCTGAGTCAGTGTAGCTTGTTTGTGTGTTTCCAGGAATTTGTCCACTTCATTTAAATTGTCTAGATCATTGAATATAGTCGCTCATAGTAACGTCCTATGATTTCTTTTATTTCTTCAGAATCTGTGGTAATACACCCCTTCTCATTTCTGATTTTGTTTATTTGTATCCTCTCTCTTTTTTCTTTGTCAGTCTTGCTAGTGGCCCATCAATTTTATTGATTTTCTCAAAGAAAAAGATCCAGCTTCATTGCATTGTAATCAGAGAAAGTGCTGTGAATAATTTCAGTGTTTTTAAATTTATAAAGACCTGTTCTGTGCCCCAGCATATGATCTATCCTGGAGAATGTCCCATGAGCACTAGACAAGAATGTATGTCCTGGTGTTTTGGGGTGCAATAACCTACATATATCTCTTAGGTCTAATTCGCTTATCAAATTGTTTAACTTCTCTATTTTCTTGTTGATCTCCTGTCTGGTTGTTCTATCTATAGAGGAGAGTGGTGTATTGAAGTCTTCTACTATTATTGATGAAACATCTATTGTTCCCTTCAGTTTTGCCAATGCCTGTCTCGCATACTTTGGAGCTCCTTCATTAGGAGGATAAACATTTATGATTGTTATATCTTCTTGGTGATTTTTCCCTTTTATTAATATATAGTGTCCTTCTTTGTCTCTTATGGTGTCTTTACAATTAATATTTATTTTGTCCAATATTGGTATAGCTACTCCTGCTTTCTTTTGGTTATAACTTGTGTGGAAAATCTTTTTCCATCCTTTCACTTTCAATCTATTTGTATCCTTGTGTCTATGATGAGTCTCTTGTAAACAGCATATACCTGGATTATTTTTCTTAACCCATTCTGCCAACCTATCTTATAATTGGTAAGTTTAATCCACTAACATTCAAAGTTATTACTGAAAAGGTGTTTCTTGAATCCACCATCACATCTTTTGAATTTTATTTGTCAGATCTATATATTCTTTTCCCTCTTTCTCTTTTTATCCTTTAAGATATACTTAGTGGTACTCTTCAATTCTATGCCCTCCTCCAGACCTCCCTCTCCTGATTTTTTTTTTCAACTAGCAGAACTCCCTTTAGTATTTCTTGTAGGACCAGTCTCTTATTGACAAATTCTTTCAGGATTTGTTTGTCTGTGAAAATCTTAATCTCTTCCTCAGTTTTGAAGGACAATTTGGCTTGGTACAGAATTCTTCACTGAAATTCTTTCTCTTTCAGGATCTTAAATATATCACACCACTGCCTTCTTACCTCCATTGTGCCAGTTGAGTACTGAACTCAGTCTTATGTGGTTACCCTTGTATGTAGTAGATTGTTTTTCTCTTGCCACTGTTAGAACTTTCTGCTTCTCTTCAACTTTTGACAGACAATTAGTATATGTCTTGGAGACTAATCTAAATTAGTCTATTTAAATTTATTATATGTGGAGTTCTTTTAGCTTCTTTAACTTATCTATTTATGTCCTTTAAAATGGTTGGAAAGTTTCCCTCTTCTCAAATCTTCTGTTCTGTGGGTATCTAGTATGTTTTTTTTTTTTTTTTTGATTTTTAAAAATTTTTTAAAATATTTTTATTGAGAAATATCCACATATGTACAGTCCAACCATATTAAACAACAATGGATCACAATATCATCACATACTTCGGTATTCATCACCATGATCATTTTTAGAACATTTGCATCCCTCCATAAAAAGAAATGAAAAGAAAAAAAAA
>PVIY010058035.1:0-12623 GCA_004026745.1 Myrmecophaga tridactyla | reverse complement strand
ACGCTGTAACAAGGATTAGTCCTAAAGAGACTTAGTAACACAAGAATAGGAAAATTCTTCAAAAGGCATCAGTTTGGGAAAGCTTCACTGAGAAGATGGTGAAATGGCTCTTGAAGGAAGAGAAGCCTCCTTAAGCATCTGAAATTTTCATCTGTCTATCCCACTTTGCCTAATCATCTGTTCATCTACAGCAAACACAGATGTATGAACTGCTTTTCACTTCTGCAAAGAGAGGTCACCACCAAGGCAAGGGAAAGTGCAGAAAAGGAAAGTAGCATGGATGGAGGCTCTGGGAGGACAAAGCAGTCGATCAAAACGGCAGTCTCTGAGGGAGAGGAGTCAGTCGATCAGCAAGTACAGAATTATGGCATAAGTGCTGAAGTAGGAAAAGAACACACAGGGTGTTGTGGGCCACACAGGAGGGGCATCTAACCCAGACTTGGAGTCAAGTAAAGCTTTTTAGGGTAAGTTACTTCTAGGCAGGGATCTGGACAAGGTGCAGGAGTCAGCAAGATAACAGACAGGAAGACAGGGAAGTACAGATGGGGCTAAGGTAGAGAGTCGGACAAATAGTGTTCAGACAGAAGGAAAAAACATAATCAAAGACCCCAAAGGACAAGTGCAAGGATGCTCAAGAACCTCACTATGACTAGACAAGAAATGAGAGGTGAGGTAATGGCAGGTGGTTGGACACAAAAGCAGGAGACAGGACACAAGGCTTTGTTGACTATGGAAAAGAAATTTGGATTTCATCCCAAAAGGAATGGGAGCCAAATGTTTTAAATAAAGGAATGGCATATTGGTTTTGTACTTTAGAAAGATTACTAGGGCTGTGGTGAGAATGAACTGGGGAATAATGCAAGACTAGAGGAAGGGAACCCAAGAAAGAGAATGTTAGTGCAGGACAGGAGAGAAATGATGGTGACCAGAACTAGGGCAATGGCACACGGGATGGGAGAAATTGTAAAACTTTAAATCATAAAAAGGAAAATGCAGAGCAAGGATCTGCTGTTACTCACCGAGGCCTGTGGGTGTCTTAGCGAAGATGGGAGTGGGCTGGCAAAAGAAACAGAAAGAGCAAGGGTGCACAGGGTGAGGAGCAGAGCAGCAGCGTTCAATGAGAAGAGCACCCTAAAACTGACAAAGCTATAAATTCTGCAAGTAAAAGCAGTACACAGCCACCCTCTTCCTCCCACAATACAATCTGTGGGATGTCTAAGCACCTTATATCTTCAGGGTAAAGAGATAGTTACTACTACTCGGTAACTTAAAAGTAATTTCAAGCTCCAATCATTTGATGCTATCTAATTAAAACCTATATTTCAATTAACCACTCATTCAAGGGAACCAGGGTTTGCAGAACCAGAGCATTATCACAGCAATTCAAAGATGCTTACTAAAAAAGCCTGCAACCATGATTAGATGGATTCTGAAGGCTTTTCACTGAACACTGAGAACCTGGACAGCTGTGAACAAAGTGTCAAGGGGCCCTGGGGCATAACAGGTTGGAAAAGGGGGACTTAAAAGCACTTATTTTTCCAGGGTAGCACTGATTTTCCTAAAACAGAGTACTATGCTTGTATCTCTGAATAAACCAGGGAGACAGGAAAGGGTAAAAGGAAGCAATGAAATGCTGGGTCAGACCGTACTTTTTAAAATGTTTGTTACAAGGGAAAACATCATCATCAACAACAATAACATACTATTCAGCTGACAGCTGGAAAGTCAAAATATTAATTTTGAATACCTCTGCATGTAGAAGGAAAAGGTACATTTGAAACTCCCTTGGGTAATTTATTTTAAGAGATCTAGGCCATCCAGTGACACCTTCAAAGTCTATCAAATTCCAAGAAAGGCAAAAATATTGTTAATTAAGTTTATTTTACAACTGGCATATTAAATTTAGATTAAAAGTAATACTTTTTTATACTGTATAGCCTATATTTTATAACCGTAAGAGCTGCTTATGGAAACAATGGGTCATTTTATTTTATCAATCTTGAAGCATGATTATAAAGTTTATAACTGTTAAATCTTTTTTGATATATTGTTGGTGGTGCCTATAATTATTTGATAATGGAAAATACAATCCATTTTCCCATAATTCATCTTAAAGTTGACCTCTAAATTCTATCACAGCAAAAAAATGGAGAGTTTCTTTCATATCGCATCTCTCTTTTTTGCCCCTAGTCACAGAAGTTGCTTCCCTTCAGGTCCTGATATTCTGGTTCTACGGCAGTACCCAATTTCTAATTTACATCATGCAATGCACATTACAAAATAGCTGTTCCTTTCTAGCAACTTATGAGCAAGTAGGGAATTTCTGGCCCATTTGATTTCAAACCTCCACGAAGTAGTAACGCAAAGTAAATTATGTCATAGTCATCACAGGGGCAGGAACTGTGAAGATTTAATAAAAAGCATCTGAGGCCCGTGGTTAATCAATTCACTAGGCAATCAAAGGGCAGAAGTTCCTAATCACAATAAACAACTAGAAGGTGCGGCCCACTAACATTTCAGAACATACTAAGCTTCTCAGTAATTCCCTTCCTCTACCACTGTAGTGTTGAATGAACACTGCCTTCAACACCCCAAAATATAACGTAATATAAATTACATCATCAGTGATTTGCTGCTACATACAAAAAAATTCCTGCACTACATTCCTAATTTCAAAAGACAGTTCGTTCAAATTTTTGCTGGTTTCTCAAGATAAATACAACACAAGGAGTGACCCGGGAGATAGTACCTTACACTAGGCTGAGAGGACTGAAGAGCTGGTCAAAGAACACCCCTAACCACCCAAGGAGCCTTAGGCACCAGGTCTACCCAAGTCCTTCTCTGCCTTTGTTACTTCAATTTAGACCATGTAGCAGCTCCTTGTATCTAGCTCCAGTTTGTAACTCATCCTTTACATTCTCCTTCCAAAACTAACTGGCTTTTATTGATTCACCCTCCCTGCTCAGAAATTTATCTTATCCTACACTGACTCCAACAGCTGAGAGCAACGTTTTTGTTTTTTTTTTTTTTTGGACCACAGGGTCAATTAAGTACAAATAACTGTGTTTATAAGGCTGCATATTTTTTCATTGAACATGAAAATGGCTTTATTTAGTACTATGGTAGAAAATACATGTTCTTACAATTTAGATTTCTCTGTTGAATGTATCAATGAGAAAATCAGCACTGCTTTTTTAGCCATAAAAATTTTATTAATATCTCGGTATATTTTTTAAAGTAGCAACTAATGCAACTTTCTAACCTGTATCCTAAAATTAAATGGAGGTGTTCAGCAACCACCTAGGCCCTATAGGATAAAACAAAACTTCTTAACTTGGTCCCAACCTTGCCATCCGTTAGATCCATCCATTAGAACCATCCATAAGCCCTGGTCTGTCTACCAATTCTACTAGGAATAGCTTCAGCATTAAAACCCCTCACACCTCTTATTCTCTAAGGTTTGGCTCAAGCCCACTTCCTCTAATCTCAGGAGCTTGCATTCCTGACTGTCTTTCTAAGAATTCCTAAAGTACTTTCTATACCACATAAATATTCTATCCCAATTACACATTCATTCACTTACTCAAAAATAATAATTGATCAGCTGAAGGGCACTATATGAGTACAGTAGTTACTCACTAAACTATGTTAAAAACATTTGTGTCTGTACATTCTGACAAAACTAATAATTCCTTAACATCAAAGATGGTTGCCATGCTAAGACTTGCTAGCTAATGGAACTAACAATGAGTTACTCAACCATACATTAGCTGCAGATTGTGCATGGGCTTTTTTAAAGAACAGAATATATGACTAGAGAAATTAATTAACACCTTTAATTCAATAGTATATACATATCTTGTTTTTAGAAATTGATAGGCAAAGTATTACAGCACAGAAAAAAGTACATATTTGAAGCACTGGTATCAACAAAGTTTCATATATTAAAAAGTTGGAAACCTAGACATTGCAATTCCCTTCAGTTCTTTTTAATACAAATCAAAGCCTCTATACTTTGAACTCTCCCTACAGTGCTATGTCTAAATGAGACTTAAAAGAGCTGTTTAAAAATAACTAAGAGGACCAGATTCCGGGAGAAAAATGCATAAAACACATAGATGAATCTGTTTCCCTAAATTGGCTGTTTTGAGTTTGGGCTGGGATATTTTCTGCTCAAATTGGTTTCCTGCAATTTGTTAAGGCTGCCAAATACTTAGTGATCTCAGTGATAAACTTAACACAACCAGCAAATCTTTCTTATTTTTCACTAGGACAAGAAATTTAAAGAGAAGCTTATACAGTGGGGATAATAATAAAAGCAAGTTCATTTGTCTTTTTTTCCAGATTCATCATTTTCATCTGGTTGTTATTGACTTAAGATACCAACAAATAGCCTCCTACTATCATTTCCTTGCTGGTTTCAACATAGTGACTTGGGGACAGAGTTTACTCGGCATTAGAGTCAAATATGAGAGGTCTGACCCCATCTTAAGCCAGAAAAACTAAAAGATCAGGGTGGAATGGAAAAAAATCAATTACCAGCATGGATTTTTAAAATCAAAAGACACAAGATGTCAATCAAAAGATAAGGTTTTTTTGTTTTTATATTCTGTTTGGCAGGGGTCACATATAATTCTTTTTCACGTATCCTGTTAACTGCAATACCATTTGTTGAATTTTTGTTTGTTTTTTCTTTCTTTCTTTGCTTGTGTGTTTGTTTTGAGAAGTGCATGGACTGGGGAAAAAGGTAAGTTTTTAACTATGTGTAATAGAATTGCTTTATATCAGCTGAAAAAAAAATTCTCTGGTGCACAAGCAAACCAATATAGTTGAGATAACGCAGAAAAGAATCTGAGGCAGCAAAGACATAGTTAAGTTCTTTAGAGCACATTCATTTGTTAAAGTGGCATTACAATCTGCTGTCTGTCACACAGTATACTATTTTGCCTGAACAGCTTTATATGCAAATACTTATCGCAACGAGTCATTGATCTGGTTCAAGTTTTAGCAAAAAAAACTTTCAGTAAAGTGTTCAGAAGAATTCACTTGCCTACAGAATAAATTATACCCTCAAAACTAAATATATGACAAAATTTAGTTCCTATATATAGAAATCCTAGGGCTCTCAGTCTATCAACTATACCTCCTTATATCCACACATATAAATAGCCTAGGGCTAGTGAATAAAGACTTCTATGAGGAAGAAAGCATTCTAATATTAAAAATTCAACTCATATTTAATATAAAATTTACTTGACACTGAAAAAATGTAGAAAAGCCTGATGACATTTTTACCAATACATTTCTGTAGACTTGAAAAATTATTTCATAACACATTTAAATTACAAATAATGTATCTATTATTGAAAACTTACTAAAAACCCCCAACTGAGACAAACACAAACGAGAAGGTAAACTTTGAGGTCTTCTACTTTTATACAAATTTTTTTAATTCTAGAAAGAATAAACCATCAAGTCTCACCATCACAGTCTAACTGCATTCTTAATCCAAAGGGAAGATCATTTCAAAAATAGAACGCCAAATCTTAGTTCTTTTCTTGGGTTGGGGTAGAATGGGTAGTGGAAATCATACACTTAAAGAGCCTACCCAATTAGCTTTGTTGAGTTTTTTCACTTCATGGCACACTTACTTACTAAAAATATTTTGTATGGTACATGGGGGTACATACATGATCCTCTACCACTCTGAACCTAAGGGACTGAAATCTCCAACACACCCCTAACACACAAGTGGGGCAGTTTTGCTGGAGAATGAGGTGAAGATAGTATACCTCAGGGGAATGCTCCCTAAACTTTGTAGTTACCAAAAATCCTAGGGGAGTTAGAAAGTGAAAAGGGCAAGAAATAAGACTCATAAACACACAAACATAGAGAGATATCTAAATCCACAACCTCAGCCACCATACCATTAAAATTATCTGCTCAAGCTCACAATGCAAGTATTGTTCTTTACTAGATGAGAGCCCAGAGAGAACCTGCTGCAATAATGGAAATGTTCCCTATCTGTGTCGTCCAATATGATAGCCACCAGCCACATGTGGCTACTGAGCACTGAAATATGGCTAGTGCAACTCAGGAGCTAGATTTTAAATTTTATTTCAACTTAATTAATTTCATTTATATTTAAATAGCCACATGTGGATTACAGCTACCATTTTAAGGAGTGTAATTCTAGCCTAACCACTACAATACAAAGTGATATTCTAAGAACTTTCAGTGCCCAGGATAGCAATGGCTAGGCATGGACCCCAATTCATCAGACATGTCAAATCTGGAATTGGGAAGAGATGGATTCAACACAGCCAGAGTTTATGACAGTATCAGTATCATGCTCTGTGGGCTGTATCACGAGCTTTGCATAGAAAGCCTTACCATCACCCTCAAAACCATCAGTTTAAGAAAACAACTCAGGTAGGTAAACAGTTTCTCTACTGAATGACAGCCAGTATGGGAAAAAACCTACAGGAACCAACAGTCACTGAAAGACAGAAGGATCTTTTGTAAAATGAAGCAGGACATCACTAAAGGCAGTTCTTTTCCTCCAACTAGTTTGTCACATTCTTTCTACAATTGAAGAAAAGTGCCACTTCAAGTTTCTTTCCATGTAAATTCATAGGGTTTTAAGCATCAAATAAGACATATATAGGATTAAGAAGAGTGCCTAGCACATAATAAACATTAAGTGTTATCATTATTTCCTATTTTTATTATAATCATCATCATCCTATCTCCTTAACACAACAGTAGAAAAGAAACCCTACACAGAACAAATCATATTTACAACAGTCTAATTTTGAAAAATCCGTTATCAAGTTATATTTAAGCCAAATTACCTGAAATACTTAATTTTAATCTCTTCCGAGTTTTTTTCATTGTTTGTACCTTTCTTATAGTCTTGTTATATGTTTGTCTCTACCCCAAAATTCTAAACTTTTTGAGAGATCACTTTTTGTTTTCTATTTTGTATCCCCCCCAATTACTTGCACATAGTAGACATTCAACAAATGTTACCTGAATTAAACTGATAGAATTATATTCCAGAATGATTATTAGTAGCTATTTTTTAAATGGGTAATGGGAATTGACCTTAATTAACTCAAACATTTAATAAGCACTCACCAAGAACCAGGCACTATCCTAGGAGTTGGGAATTCAGCTGTAAACAAAAAGACAAGGGACAAGGTCCCTGGAGCTTATCTTCTGGTACAGATTTTCAAGGAGTTACCTTTTAGTGGAGATAACATTCAGAGTAGGGTAAGTGAGAAGGAGGGGTGGTAAGAGACATGGAGAAAACATTGGAGGGGTAGAGTGATGTTGTGACTCAGAGTCCAAGGAAAACAGTTCAGATTATATTCTGTGTACAAAAACTGGGATAAGACATGAATTGAGTTACCTTTTTTAAAAGATTGCTGAGGCTTCTGTTGCAGAGGACAGCAAAGGGGGGGAAAGAATGAAAGTAGGGCATCAGTTAAGAGGCTTCTGAAGAAAGCAAGGTAAGAGACAATGGTGACCTGGATTGCAGCTGTGGCAATGTAGAGCCAAAAGGAAAAAATTCAGATATTTTTAAAGATAGAGTTGAGAAGGCTAGCTGAAGGCCTGAAATAAGGAATAAGGGAAAGATGAAACAAGGTTGAATGCCAGTTTTGCTTAACTACTTGTACCATTTACTGGAAAAAGTGGAAAGGAAGAAGCAGGTTGGGGTAAGAATAAAACGTTTTGTTTGGGATATGTTAACTTAGATATCTCTTAGTGGAGCTTTCAAACAGGTAGTTATCTATTAGAAACTGGAGTTTCAGGGAGAGGTCATGGCTGGAGATATAATTTTGGGAGTCAGAGGCATCTAGATAGTGTTTAGTAGCCATGCAATTGAGTGAGAAAACTTAGTGAGAATAAGCAAAGGAGAGAGATGTGTAAGTAAATTTGGAAGAAAGCTAAGAATAAGGCGCCGAAACTAAAAAAAGCATTTCCAAGAAAAGGGGAGTGGTCACTTTCTATCTAAACAGTAATTAACTGTGAACATTTCTTAACTATCCTACCAAACAAGAAGTTTCAAAAGTGCAAAAACTATTTCTTACTCATCATCTTTTCCTTCTTGCTTTGAACAAATCAATTCATGTTTACTGACTTAGTGATTAGTAAGGGGATCACATTGCCCCAAGTAAATGAATGGCATTTGGGCAGCAACTTGTCTTTCTCAGTGAATTTTACAGGGTATAGCCAAATTTACCTTACAATACCCCTCTCCAATAAATACAGAAAAATCTTAGTCCAAGAAATTATCATTCCAATTATTTTCTCATTGGCATTTCAACAAATACCATGTCCATCCATCAAACTGGGCAGCATCAAGACCAGTGCCGTGCACACAACAGGTGCTCAATAAATACTTATTAAATGAATAGATGGGTGGGACAGAAAGAAGAGAAAGAAAGTAGTATTAATTCTCTTATCTCTTAACCAGTGGGATCTACAGAAAAAATGAGGCTTGGGAATTCTGTATGGATTTCATTTAATACCGTATTTTCATCAATAATTTAGACTATGGAGGAATAAGCCTTGTATAAACTTAGAAATTTATTAGAAAATAAAATCATTTGACGTACTTCACAATTTGAAATGGTAAATCCATATTTCCTAAGTTCGGTGTTTTTTATAAATATTTACTCCTAAATCTCTAATATCCATATAGGCAATCCATTTTTAAGTAAAAAAAAAATATGGTCTAATCTTCTAAAACCTGATGGAGGGTTTATGAGCTAGATGAGAAAACAAAATTCCCAGACTGTTTTAAAGTAAATTCATTCCACTTTTAATGAAAAGCATTTTAAAAGAAGTCGTAGTACTGATTTCAATCATTTCTTATAAAAAGCCCAACATCTAAATAACAAAAGGCAGAAATGCAGGGGAACATGATTATACAGTGAACTCTGCTATTTATAATTTTTCCATTAAAAATCCTAAAATTAAAATTCTGAAATACCTGAGGCACCATAACCACTAGAATACCGCTGAGACTTCGAACCAGATGGAGAGGACTCCTTCATTCGATCAATCACATTTTCTGAAAGCTGAAAAAGCAACATCAAAATAAAATCAATTATAATAAGAACAAGAAAGAAAACCTGTACAGTAATATCCAAGTAATGTAATCATCCATAGCAATATGTGTAATGAATGGCCTAAAGAAATGAAGCTAAACCTAACAGCTAAAAAAGTGAAGTTTTAAGATTTCAGGATGT
Organism: Myrmecophaga tridactyla; assembly: GCA_004026745.1. Lineage (NCBI taxonomy): Eukaryota > Metazoa > Chordata > Mammalia > Pilosa > Myrmecophagidae > Myrmecophaga > Myrmecophaga tridactyla. Next base: position 3,363 of record PVIY010058035.1, on the reverse strand, counting down.
ACCCCATAGCACTACTCCTTTATTTCTCCTAATCACTGCTAATTGTTCATTATAAATAACTCTTCTTATTTTACACTGTGCACCAAATTCAGTCCCTGAGAAAATTTAAGCTAACACCACTCCTCCAACTTTCTAAACAGATGCTACAAACTTAAGCATTATCACAGGCCTTAGCAACTTCCCTCTAGTCCCAAAGAAAACTGTTCCTCCTTTCCTCCTATTAAAAGCTAAATGCATACAATCACTCTTTCAAGAGATATTTATTATGCATCAACTATTTGCTGGGGCACAACAGTTTCAAGTTGCTTAAAGTGGAATGAAAGAAACAAACATCTATTTAAATAGAATGCAAACAGTGCTATCTAAGGTAAGTCAGTTCTTAATGGAAGTACAAAAAGCATAAAAGGAAAGACATAATCAGGCTTTGGAGTGAGGCAAGCAGAGGTAGTACTAGAGCTGGAATACTAATAAGGCGAGGAAGAATAGGCCTTAGAAAGAGGAGTAGGATAAAATTGCTCCAGAAGAGGAAACCACATTAAAGCATAGATGAGATACAGGGCATGCCACTGTTAGACTTCCAAGTGGGTACATGAAGTAGGTAGCTGGCAATAAGGTGGAGGCTCTGGGGAACACTCAGGGCTGGAGATTTGGGAGTCATGAGTCCCCCAATTATAACATGTAATCCTGGGTTTTTTTCTTCATAGCACTTACCATCTGATCTTTTCTTGTTTACTGTCTGTCTTTTATGTCTTTTATGCTAGCAGGTAAACTTCATGAAAGCAAGGATATTGCTCTCCAGTTACTCAATAAGTCTTGTTGAATGAGTGAATAAATGAATAAAAGAATGGCTGAAGCACAAAGCTGGGGAGAGAACAAAGAATTGGAGAGGGAAACAAGGTTTCAGATTTTAAAAATTCTAAGTAAACCCTTCAAGTTAGAGAGTTTGAATAAGTGGATACTAATGAAGGATTTTAAGCAGTCATGATATGATGAGATTTGCATTTTAGAAAGATCACTCTAGCTTCAGTGTAGAAAACAGACTGGAGGGTCAAGAACAAAAGCAGAAGGAAAGATGGAGGCTAAAGGACCAGCTAAGAAGCTACTAAACACATGTCCACACAACACCTGCACAGGAAATGTTCACAGCAGCATTATTTATAACTGCCAAAAATTGGAAACAGATTATTTATCAACCAAAGAACAAAAGTTGTATATCCATACACTGGACAATTCAGCAATAAAAAGGAATGAAATTCTGACACATGCTAGGACATGGATAGAACTAAAAATCATTAGGCTAAATGAAAGAAACCAGAACCAAAAAGCCACAAATAGTGAGTACATCTTTACGAAATGCTCAGAGAAAGGCAACTCTATAGAGAAAGCAAGTAGATAAGTGTTGCCTGGGCCTGAGGTGGGAATGGGATTAATTTAAATGGCCATAAGGGATGTTACTGGGATGACAGAAATGTTCTACAACTGGAGAATAATGATGGGTGCACAGCATGGTAAATGTATTAAAAAGCATTGAATGGTACATTTAAAATGAGTGGATTTTATGGACTATAAATTATACCTCAATAAAGTTGTTTTTTAAAAAGTCTTTATGGTAAACTAGGAGAGAACACATTCAAAATACATTTCAGATTCAAAACAACTATCATTCATTGAGTGCTCATTGTGTGCCAGGCACCACACTACGGTAAATACTTTACTCATTCAACCCTTAAAAACCCTGTGAAAAAGGTATTTATTATCTCCATTTTATAGGTGAGCAAACTGAAACAGTTGACTTAAATAACTTGCCCTGGATCACAGCTAACCAGTAGGAAGCCAGGATTAAACAAAGGCAGTTTGAGTCTCAAGGTCATGCTCATCACCATCCCCTACACTGCCAGACTCACTGTCTGACCAAATGTGAGAGTACAGCATTTGTCTTCATGGACTAGGACTCTGGCCATTTCTTACTCCTTTTGCAGGATTTCCGCCTCAGTCAACCATTAAATGCTAGAGGGCACCATGTTCTATTCTCTTCTCAGTCTTTGGGCTCTTGTTGATACTTTCATCCACTCCCTTGATTTTTAACTGCTGTTGATAAATTAATAAATTCTAAATCCATTATCTCCAGCCCCAGACCAGTCTCCTGAGATCATAATCTATACACTGAATCACCTAATGGACACCTCCCCCTTGGACAAACCACAAGCACCTCAAACCTAAAGAGTCGAAAACTGAACTCACGTTTTCCAAAAATTTCTCTTGCTTTCTTTACCTCATTAATGGCACTACTTCTACCCAGCATCCTAAACTGGAATGTATAACTTGTCCTCAAGTTTTCTCCTCCTCATTTTCTTAGCCTTGACTTTCTCAACCCCTAACTATTTAATGAATTCCTCATCTCTTCTGCCATCCCATTTCCCATGACCTAATTGACAGTACCATAATTAATCCTCCTAAAATGCAAATCTGATTATGGTAATTCCCTACTTCAAATCTTTCAATAGTTACTTTCATAAACAGGAAAAGGCCAAACTCTTCTGCATGCCATTCAAGACTTCCCCTACATTTGGTCATGACCTAATTCGCCAATCTCAATTTCCATAGCTTTCCCCTTAATATTTCATACTCTACTCTCCAACCACACCTGGCTTCTTATTTGTTGCAATCTCTTTGACTTTATGCATGTTCACCTTGCCTTCTCCCCTGGCCCCTTTGAAGGGAATCTCTTTTAAGATCCAGTTCAAACATCATGAAGCCTTTGGTCCCCATTCCATTCGAACCCTGCCCACCCAAAGATACCTTTCATTGTGCCCCACTATACCTTGCAAAAACCTCTAACACAACATTCCAGTTATAAAACCAGTATTTGTTTTCCTGTCTGCCCTTCTACAGCGTGAGCCCCTATACCATGTGATTTATTCATGCAACATTTACTAAACCAACCACAAATCCAGGTCTTTAGGATACATCAGTAAACAATACAATTTGTACCTGAACAGTTACTTACACTCCAAGGACAAAACCAGAATAGAGATTAGATGGCAAAAGGAAAGACTACAGTTCAAAAGCAGTGGGCTTTGTAGGTAAAAACTATGCCTTCTTTCTTAGAAGAGAAGTGGAAATGAGAAAGAGTGCCAAGAGTTTTTCTATGTGATGATGCCAGGACCAGATGCATCTTTTTGAACAACTAACAGCCACTAAGAGTATCAGTGAGCCTCATCTGCAAAGCTGAGATACATCTTGAGAAAAACCTTTTAAGACTGACACCAATCCCTCTCCTCAATTTACAGGTGAGAAAAATGAGGCCCTCATTAACATCCAGTTACTTGTAGCATCAGGACCAGAAGCTGTTAACTCCCAATC
>PVIY010058034.1:0-12660 GCA_004026745.1 Myrmecophaga tridactyla | reverse complement strand
ATTTGCATATATTGGAAAGGAAGAGAGATCTCAAATCAAGAATCTAAGCTTCCACTAAACTAAACTAAAGAAAGAAGAAAAATTTAAGCATAAAACAAGGAGAAGAAAACAAATAATTTGAAAATTAGAACAGTAATCAATAAAATTGAAAACAATAGAAAGGATAAATGAAACCAAAAGTTGGTGATTTGAGATCTAAAATGCTAGCCAGGCTAACCAGAAAAAAAGGACACAAATTACTAATATCAGAAATGAAAAAATAGCTATCACAACTGCTACTGTATACATAAAAAGAACATTAAGGAATGCTATGAACAGTTCTAGGTCCACAAATTTGACAACTTAGATGAAATGGACCTATCTATTGAAATACAAAAATGACCGAAACTCCCAAGAAGAAACAGATAATCTGAGTAAGCCTATGTCTATGAAAGAAATCAAATCAATAATTAATAAGCTTCCAAAATGAAAAGCACTGGACCCACATGGCTTCACTAGTCAACTGTACCAAACATTTAAGAAAGAAATTATACCAATTCTTCACACTCTCTCCCAGAAAAGAGAAGCAAAGGGCACACTTCCCAACTCATCCTTTGAGGTCAGCATTACCCTATTACTAAACCAGGCAAAGATATTACAAGAGGTGAAAGCTACAGGCCAATATCTCTTATGAACATGTGTGCAAAAAATCCTCCACAAAAACTAACAAACCGAATATTAAGTGTTCTTTGACAATTTTTGTGCTTATGTGTTTGGGGGGACAAAGTAAAATGAATCTGTCACTACAACAGAAAGTTTGTTTTAAACTCACAGATCAAATGTACCTTAATGATATTTTTTCATTTGGATGTCAAATAATGATAAGATTAGCATCTTGATATATATCATTGGAGGTCTGCATATTTGTAAATAACCTATTGCTCATTTGGAAAAATACACCAATGAACAATTTAAAAAGTTAGCAAACTGAATATAATCATGTATGAAAGGAATAGATGCAATGACCCAGTGTTATTCATTCCAGGTATGGAAGCATAGTTCAAAATGCAAAAATTAATGCAACCCATCACATCAATAGATGGAAGAAAAACCATGTGATTATATCAATTGATGCAGAAACAGCATTTAACAGAATTAAACACCTATTCACGATGAAAAAAAAAAACTCTTGGCAAACTAGGAATAGAGGGAAACATTCCCAATTGGTGAAGAACGCTTATAAAAATGTCCCTCTCTCCCCACTCCTAGTCAACATTTACTGGAAGTCCTAGCTGGTGTAAGAAGACAAGAAAAGGAAGTAAAAGGTACACTGAGTGGGAAAGAAGAAATCAGACCATCTCTGTTCACAGTCATTCATGCTTGTTTTATTGTTCTAGTGGGAATGTACAGATAAGCAAGCAAAGGAGGCGAAAATGAAGGTGCAGCGATGGATTGGTGTTGAAGACGTGAGTATGGATGCACGCTCAGTTTATTACAGACGTGGGTGGCTCCCTGTAGAGACACTTGCAGACATGTGTCTAAGCAGAGGTTAAGGGCACCTAGTCCCTTGCCCTTGCAGGGAGACGTCCTACAATCAGCAACACTCCATAGCCACGAGCACACCCTGTGTCCACATCTTATAGTTTCCAACACCGTTCTCCAACAAAGATAACCAGGGCTCCTTGGAGAAATGGCTGAAATTTAAACAAGCAAATTTAAAAAAAGCAAAGCAAACCACAATGATGTGAGCATGTCAAGGGGACAAAGGAGCCAACCAAAAAATCTCCTGGTGATGAAAGCTGGAACAATTTCAGCAAGAAAATAAAGTAGTTTTTAAAATTTTATATCCACATGAGCTGATACCTGTAAATGGCTGAATAAATACATAAATGTGGAGGAGAGGCAGCTCCCTCATGCAGAAAAACTTCAAATAATTTCTGTAGCTGCCCCGCTGTTGAGGGCTGGAGCCTAACTCCACACCCCGTGGAGTGGCGGGCTCACGACGCTTCCTTCTCAGAGGACAGCACCGAGAGGCAGAAAGACAAAGCGCACCCTTGCGGTGGAAAAATCAGACAGCCCACCTATGTAAACGAGGTAAATCGCAGCGACAGGAGGCAGCCCTGACATGACATGATGAAAATGGCATTTACCTGCCTTCCAAGTCCCCTAACTCAGTCTCACCATGAGAAAACCGTCAGATGGATTTCAATGAGCAGAACTTTACAAAGTCCCCAGACAGCACTCATCAAACCGCAAAAACCAGGAACATCTGAGACACCGTCACAGCCAAGAGGCGTTTAGGAAAAGAAGAGGACTAAAGGGGATGTAATATCGTGGGTGAGAATCTGTAGCGAGAGACAGATATTAGGTACAAACTAAGGCAATCTGAAAGAAACATGAATGTTAATAATAACGGACCAACGTTACATATTAACAAATGTACCATGGGATGTTATTTTAGGGTAAACTGGGTGCAAGGAATGTGGGAATTACCTTCACAATTTTCTGTAAATCTAAAACTGTTCTAAAAAAAAGTTTACAAATTTAATAAAAATATATTGAGTTAGACCCATTCCTCACATCATACACGGAAATTAATTCTTTTAGAAGGAAATGTAGGAGTAAATTGTCATGACCTTGTATTAGGCAATAATTTCTTAGAAAAGCACCAAAAGCATGAGTGACAAAAGAAAAAATAGAAAAATTGGACTTTATCTAGAGAAAAAACTTTTGTACTTCAAAGGATATCATCAAGAAAGTGAAAAGACAACCCACTGTATGGGATAAAATATTTGTGAATCATATATTTGATAAGGGGCTTGTATCTAGAATATATAAAGAATCCTTACAACTCATTTCTAAAAAGACAAATAACCCAATTTAAAAATTGGCAAAGGATCTGAATAGATGTTTCTGCAAAGAAGGTATACAAAAAGGTCAACGAGTATGTGAAAAGCAAATGAAAACCACAATGGGGTATTGCTTCACACCTCCCTTGGATGGTTGTAATGAAAAAGGAAGACAGACAATAACAGTGCCGACATGGACGTGGATAAGTGGAACTTCCATACCCGGCTGGTGGGAATGGCAGACGGCGCAGCGGCTGTGGAAAAGTCTGGTGGTGTTGGAGTCATGCTCCTCTGTAGGTATCTCCTCTCATTACCCAACCTACACTGGAATATTTCAGAGACCCCCGAGAGTCCCCCTGGTCTGTGGTACCACCCCACAATAAGTTGGGACCTGCCCTTCCACACCAGACCTGGATGCCCATAGAAATCAGATCTACAGAACTCATCTCTCTGAATCAATTCGTTACAATTCTGCTTCCTGTGAGGATTGGTTAGTCTTGATTCCCGGAGATGAATGAGGGGTTCAGGTGTGATGATAATTCTTAAGACAAGTCCTCCTATTCTTCCCTTGTCTTACCTTTTGAGACCTTATTTTATTCTGCTCCATTTTCCTACTATATTCTATAGAAAATTTATACAGAAATGGATTTTATTTATTTGTGTGTGTGTGCAGGTATGGATACATATATATGTTTAGAAAGTGATTCTTTACAGAGGAGAACAGAAAGGGAAACATTCTAATCCTGTGCCCTGTTCATCTTTCAAGACCCTTCTCCAATACCGCTTAGTCCATGAAGCCTGATTCAATTACTAGATGAAACTTTTTGCTTTTTTGAACCCCTGAAGTATGCTGTGCATCTTATTCTTGCTTGACTTTCTTTAGTTATTCATAAGTTTATTGATTTTTTCATAAACTCTTTTACAGGGTTTCTGGTTGGATGCATATCACACAATGTCTGGCCACCTCTAAAATTGTTTTCATTTTGTATAAATTATGGTATTATTGTATAATTTTGCCTCTGCTTACTGTTTTACTGTGTCTGTCACATCTGCTTACTCCAATTTCAATTTGAAATCCCTAGGGAAAAGAAATCCATTTTATGTCTCTGTATCTTTCCATGAATAGCCTAACTTAAGGATGGAAGGAAGGGAGGGAGAGAAGGAAGGGAAGACTGAACTTCAGATTGACTCAAGTGACACGGGCGCCCCTGTAGAGGCTGCCCCAGCCCTGGTCCGCAGCTCAGGCCTCCTCCTCCAGGGAGCAGGCCTGGCATGGTGAAGAGTGCTCTAGACTTGGGCAGTCTGGCTTTGTGTCTTGGCTGTACCAGCTGGTAGCTGTGTGGCCCTGGAGAAGTCAGCTCTCCGGGCCCAGGTATATAGCTGTAAAATGAACGTTTGTTTCAGTTCTAATATTCTAGGTCTTTGAAATCACCAACCCCTATTCATATTAAGAAAGAAATTATCAAATAAACTTTGAACTTGCAAATGAATATTTCTTTTCTTATATCCTAATAATAGCACTTCTGAGTGCCTGCTAAAACCAGGCCCTACTTCAAGCGCATGAACTCTATTGACTGACGTATTCCTACAAGGCAGGATGATTATTATCCCATGTTCACATAGGACGGAACTGAAGCCCCAAGAAGACTGACTACATGACTTTACAGAGCTAACTTTATAGAGTCAATTTCGAACCCAAGCCCGCTGGCTGCAGAGGCTGTGCTCGCGCCCTAACCCCTCTGTGGGCCTCCCCACCACACTTGGGTCCTGCCCCCGTGTACTTCACCCAGGGATTAAACTTTTCTCTCAACTTGGAGCGATAACTCAGAAAGATGCAGTGAAGGAGGACAACTCTCAGGAGAGTGAAGGGACAGTTGTAATGACTTCATGTGGAGCAAGGGCCTTTGTTTTGTTTGAAATTGGATGCCGGATTGGGAAATCAAAGTGTGAGAAGCTTCAGACCTGACTTTTGTAAAGAATGAAATACTTTTCCCCAAACTTTGTCAAACATGAGGTTGAAAGGTGAGCCCTGCATTGCGACATCACCTATTTTTCCCCTGCCCAGAGAGTTCCGTTTGACTTAATATTGGGAAGCCTTCCTCTGTCAGTCCTTCCTCAAGAAGCAAATTTAGGGAGCCATGAGGGCAGAGCACATTCCTTAGCTAGGTTCAGGGGTGCGCCTGCCACAAGGAACTCACTGAGATGGGTGAATAGGCCTCTTTAAGCTGGACCAGGAAGATAAAGTAAACAGAACTTTCCATCATATGAAACATGATGTACTTTGAGTCCAACAAAGTATACAGAGTGACAGGTAAGATAAAGATAATTCTGAGCTAACAAAGACTCTGATCAATGTCCAGAGCCGCTGGGCTTGCCTCCTGCTATTCCAGCCCCATGCTTTCCTCTTGTTCTTTTTTTTTTCCCTTACTTTTCTCCCCTCAAATTCTCTGTCCATCTGTCCTTTCATACCCACGTACCTACAGGAATGTGTTATTGTCACCTTTCCCCACTCCAGATATGTAAGAAAAGGGCCTTGTGGCAAACCCTTATAAAGAGCCAGCAGGCTCTAAGCGTACCCTGCATCCAGACTCAGGCTTGCTCACCCATCTACTCACTCACTCCCTCCCTCTACAGACAGTCATTATTCAGGGCCTGTGCAGTGCCGAGTCTTGCCTGCCCCTCCCCTACGTCCCCAGAGACACACATATATATCTTACAACAGGTGTAAGTTTTTGTTTTGCCAGGAGCATAAGATTTGGCTGGAAAGGTCCAAGGTAGCAGAAATTGAGGCATATTCTTTATGGTTTCATGTCTCAATGGGAAACCCCACTTCAGAGCTGCGATCAGGATTGATTCACTGCTTTAAATGTTATTTAAATTCCGTATGAATAGAAAATATTTTAATTTTTTCATAGGAGAATGCCATGCAGGGTAGAATTCCTTGTCAGGGTTAATACCATCCTGCAGGGCTGAGCCACGGCTTCCCAAACAAGTCACCACCTGCTCAGAGGTCAGGAACTGCTAATGGGTGAGGGAATCAATTAATGGATAGTGACCAGCATTTTTTTTTCATGAAATAGAACAGAATAGAAAATATCAGTCTGGATCATATGTAGTGAGGGAAAGCTTTGCCTCAGGTAACTCTTACCTCTACTAGGTATATTTGTGTGTGTGTGTGTGTGTGTGTGTGTGTGTGTAGTGTTTTGTGATGACATGAAAACTTTTTTACTATGGGTCTTTCTAAAAAGTGGAAAACTGCCGAGTAGATGGACTTCCCTCCCCACCGCAGTGTGCACAAATTATCATGATTCATCCTGGCCACCTCTCTAGTTGTTCACCGGTTGGATTTTCATTCTCATTCCTGTGTGTCTTGATTACTACCCATGCTCAGCCCATGGGGGCCGTAGGACATCTTGTAGGTCCTAGCTCAGGAGGGAGGGAGAGCAGCCAGAAGCAGCAAAGAATGATGAGGCTGTTTCAGTGCTACGCCAGGGGATGGCCACCCCTCGGTCAGAGAAGAGGAGGTGCGGCTGAGGGACCCGCGAGGGCTCCCAGGAGGTCCGTGCAGAGCAAACCCTAGAGAAAGGACGGGATTTGGCTCTGGGAGGACGAAAGAGAAGCAACCAGAGTGGAGGGCAGAGGCTGCGCAAGTGGAGAGCTGGCAGCCCACCGGGGTTCGGGGCAGAGGCTCCCTGCCAGGGGACAGACAGCTGGCCGCGCCTTTGTGTGTGAGCTCCTGCCTGCCCAGTGCAAGACCAGCCTCAGCAGGCAGCGTCCGCCTCTCCTCCCCTCGGATCATGTTCTCTCAGCCCTGAGCTGGCCTGTCTCTGTACATGGTGACCGCAGGCCAGGACAGGGAGGGAAGCAGGCCGGAGAGCAAGGCAGAAATTGTGTCATTTCAGGCTTGCCACCTCTGTGTTCTTGATGTGCTGTGCCTGAAGTAGACCTCTGTCACCACAGCATTCTCCAGAAACTCGAGATCTGCCCTCATGAGTTCCCGTGACGCGTCCTGCCTGCATGACTCGGCATGTCTGCCCAGCAGTAAGAAGCCACGCCCCTGGCCACTTGCACGGTAGCAAGTCAGACCTTGGCAGGTCCCTCCAGGCACCGACTGGCCGATTAGCTGGAGGCCTCCCCTTCTGCCCCTCGCACCCACGATGTGCACGCACACACACACACATGTGTGCACACACACACACACACCTGCGTGCACATGTGTACACGCACACAAACACACTCACCAGGCAGTAATCCTCTCCTTAGCCTGGGGATGGCCTGCTTCTAAGGCTGAAACGTGACTATAATTGGGAGCTGTTTCCTGCATTCTTTCCACATCATACATCCCCTGTCAAGACGATTGGTTCTGGGCCTGTGATTCTGTGTCTGGCTTCTCTGGCTCACCCCGGGCACTTACTGTTGATTCAGGAGCAGTCAACTGCACTATTTATTGAAGAACAGTGATCTTTAGTCACTAGTGATTACAATATTTAATATCCTAATATCACGGGCAAGAGAGCCCAAACAGGGTCAGTGTGACAGCAGTGGCCTCACACGTGACGGGCCCAGCGGGGTCAGGCTGGGGGTTGGCATAGTTTGCAGTTGAAGGGAGAGAGGGGCCTCCCACCGTCAAGCACTTACAGTCTTCTAGAATCCATCTCTTCTGAATTCACAGACAAGGTGCGGGCATGGGAAGAGCAGAGACCTTGGGCAACAGCAGGGCTAGAGCGATGGGTGTCCCAGCAGTGCTACGGAGAACGCTGCAGGTGAGAACCCCAACTCCAACCCCTGGTAAATCATTTATTCCCAAGTATCTGAAGACCTGCAGGCCAGCGACTGTGCCAGGAAGCCTAGAGATAGAGGGATGACGAAGGAATGAACCTGACCCTCTAGTTGTCACGGTCTGGTCAGCATCGTAAACTCAGGAGTTGTTGGGGTCCATGCATGGATTTCAGGGTCCTCACAGCCTCCAGAAGTTCTGTGCAAATTTTTCTGTATATGGGTATTTGCAGTTTTAATAGTGAAAGGATGCTCTCATCAAATTACCAAAGAACTCTGTGAGCCACCCACCCCCATTTCTAATAATAATCAGTTTTCTAAACTGAATTTTTTATTAGTAAGAAGAATTTTTATCAGTAAGGAGATTCATCCTGTAACTTTCAATAAAAAGAAAAACAGACTGTTTTAGAATGACAGAAGCTGACTTCTAGCTGGTTTACTGCCCCAACATCTACGCTGTCAGCAGATCCCAGCAAGTGGGGTTATCTGCCTGGATGGGGCTATGCATGCTTGGAGGATCAGTTAGAAATGCTCTGACCGAATAAATCCAAGGGCCAGAGGCTCTCCTTCCTGAAAATGCAGGTCATACGTCACTATCCTTATAACATTTGTGCAAGCGTTCCAATTCCTGTCCTCCTGTAGGTGCAGGCTCCCGACCAAGAAAACTGAAGACAGTCAGTTTGCGGAGCAAGGCAGCCCCTTGGTGAATGTAGACTGCCCGTTGCTGGATTCTGTCACCAGGATTGTAGCTGTTGAAAATAGGGAAAGAAAAGCCTGGGTTGGCTAAACTATATCCAGCTGGACCTTGTTTTTCTTTGTATGCTGTGTGGCAGGGGTCACGTTTCATTCTTTTTCCGTGTGTGTCTTCATTATTGCAGCACCATATGTTGCACGTGGTTTGTTTTTTCTTTCTTTTTTTTTTTGCTTGTTTGTTTGTTTTTTGGGGAAGTGCATGGGCCGGGAGTCAAGCCCGGGTCTCGCGCATGTCAGGAGAGAATTCTACCACTGAACTACCCTTGCACCCACAGCTGGGCCATTTTTTAATCAGTTTATTGCAATTCAAAGGTCCTGACTTGACTAATTGTATATTTAATCATATTGTGAATATACAATCTGTTTTTTAAAAATTTGAATCTAAGAAACTGTAAAATTTGTTCCCTGAAGTTATTGGGTTTTTTAATTTTCATCTTTCCTTGTGAGGGAAGTGTGTTTTTTCTTAACTTCAGAATAGCCCTATTGCTGAGCAACTGGGCTGGAGCAGAGGTAGCAATTGTCCTCTAAATTGCTAAATAACCTTTAAACAATTGTATGATTTGAATCCAGGTATTTTTAGCAGTAGCCTGTACTGTAACTATAGCCTAATTTGATAGTTTGTAACTTTTTCTGTTCCTTCTCCTGTACGATAATATCTCACCTGGAAAGCAAAACCATACCACGGGCTTCTTTTGATCCTAATTATATGAGAGCAGGAAGGTTCTTACAGGAAATTAATACTAGCAAAATTAATGCATTCACTAAAAGCAGCAGTCTGACAACAAGTGAACAAATCAGGCTTTAGAAAAAGTAAGTTGGCCTCTGCGTTTTCTTTCTAGTAATCAAAATCATTAACTATATCAACTGGGCCATTGAGGGAAAGGAGGCTAACCAGGTCGGCCCACCGTGTCACTTCAGCTGTGTAATCTTGACCTTGGAGATACGATTTGTTTGAGAGTTGTATAAAATAAGCTCTCGTTGACTAATGAAATAATAGAAAAATAAAATCAGTTGCTTTATGACCAGTGAAATTCTAACATAATTTTAAAATATCCATTTAGTTTAAGATGCCGCATTCGAAATGTACATGTAGGTGACAATGGGAAAGATTATTAAAGTTGGTGCAGTGACATTTTTCAGATGGCAGAGAAATGAGAAATATATTGTACCCTTCACAGCTTTTGTTTTTTTGTTATTAATTGACAGTTTCTTCTGCTAAAGAAGTGAAGCTGTGTTCCATGTACCTGAGAGTTTTTTACATTTCTAAATTACTTCACTTTTCTAAATACCAAAGAATGTTATTAAAGTTGCATCTCATTACTGAATCAAAAACTGTTTTAAGTGGACTCTATACATTTATTCAGGCTAGAAAAATGTTTTGTAAAGTGTAAGACCAGAAGGAATATCACAAAGCATAAAGGAAGAAACTTCTTTATTTTAAGGGTAAACTGACAATAGAAATTGGTAAAACTATGTACTGCACTAAAACAATGTGGATTTTTTTCCCTTCGTTATTCAGTAAATGTTTTGTGATTCATGAACCAAGTATATATACAAGCAGATTTTTTTGAAAGTGTACTGCAATTGATTTTACAATAAAAGTTATCAACATTAATCTCTTAAAGCATATGCTAGATAAAAAGGAAACTACACTCTGGAAATCCCAATTTCCCATTCAAACTCAAATACACCCAGGAGGCATTCCTATTAGTACTGTGATTTAATCCTAAAACTCCATCCCAAAAGATAATCTTTCCACAGAATAATAGACACTGCCTTGGAGGAAAAAGTCTTATCTCTCCAGCTTCTAAGCCACTGAGGCTTGGGAAGGGACAAGCTGTGAATGACAGACAAGAAATAAGTTATGAATCTCCATCAATCAAGACTTGATTAAATATTTATCACTAAAGGTGATCAATATAGTCCCTTCCCACGCTCAACATAAAGAAGATGGAAAAGATTTGTTCAACACATTCATTCACTTACTCATTCAACAAACACGTCATGTTTGAGATGTTTATGGGGCATCTAAGTAGAGAAGTTTTGGTGTGCTGGCACTGAGATGGACACATGCAAAGGCCTGGCTTCTGCCCTTATAATTCTCAGAATCATGGAGAAACGGGCAGCCAGGTGAAAAGTCACAGTACAATCAGATGTTACTATGATGGAGATATGTCCAATGCTCCCTGGTAGCATGAGAAGCAGAAATTAAATGTGTCAGGGTCACCAGAGGGGAGGCTACACAGAGGATTTTAAAACCTCTTGACAAACAAAAAATGGGAACAGGGCATTCCAGGCAGAGAGACATCTTCAAGCACTCTGTCATGAGAAAGTTTGAAATAGTCAAGGAACTGTGAATTAATGTGTGTGGCTGTAACCAACATGCAAAATGGTTGTTGCAGTAATATGTTTGAGATGTGTCTAGGGCAGTGGCAGTAGGGAAGGGGTGGAGGAGTGGGGGAAGGAAATATTTAGAAATTGGACTAGATAAGGATTTGCGGTTAACTGTCTTAGTTTGCCAGGGCTGCTACGACAAACACCACAGAATGGGTTGACTCCTAAAGCAATTTGTTGTCTCATGATTTTGGAGGCTGGCAGTCCACCATTGTGGTGCTGGTAGGGCTTGCTTTCCTCCAGAGTTTCCAGGTTTCTGACACTCTCCCATCACATGTCATCTCTTGTTCTTCTTGGGTCTGCTCTGATTTATGCTGACTTCCGGCTTTTCTGACTTCTGGCGTCTGTTGACTTCTGTCTCCATATTTTTTGTTTTTGCTTAGAAGGATTCCAGCCATCTGGATTAGGGCCTTTGAATAGGGTCTTCAAAGATACTATTCACAAATTAGATACTATCCGCACCTTAACTAATTATATCATCTTCAGAGGATTATTTCCAAACGAGTTCACACCCATAGAACTGTGGGTGAAGACTTGGCCGTGTATTTTCCAGAGGCATAATTCAGCCCTCAGCAGACTGGAGGCTGGGCTGAAAGATGGGGAGCACTTGGGACTCTGGGCTTCCCGGTCTGGGCGAGTACAGGACCGTGGACGACTAAAACAGGGACGGTACCAGAGGGGAAGAGAAGATCCGTGAAGGATGGGTGGAGACGGTGCATTCAGCTGGAGCACATTGCGTTTGAAACGCCTGCAGGACATCCAGTTGGAGATGTTTGCTGGGTAATTCCATTTGTCAGTGAGGAGCTCAGAGAAGAAGAGGGGACTAAAGATAACAACCTAGGGGCCATCAGTGTCTAGAGGGAAGTCAAAGCCGAAGGTACAGAGGAGATAAAAAGCACGGGGAACTGTTTCCCTGTCACACCTTCATCACAGACAGGGGAGAGGGGAAGGCAAGGTTTGAAGCCTCCTGTAGGATTGTCATTGGCAGGTGACACCTTACCTTGGCTTCACCTGTAGAAAAGCTGGTGTTTTTTTGGGATAAGGTGTTGTGTCCCCATCTCCCCCAGGTGGCCAGACTGAGTCAAAGGGGCTAAGGAGAGAACAAGCCTTGTCTTCTGCTTTGTGCCATATGTGTCTTTCCCATGTGGCTAGCACAGTGCTGAGTCCTCAGGGGGGTTTAGGAAAGAGATTCTGACTGGGCGGGTGATCTTAATAAAAAAGAGAGCAGAAAGCACAGATGCTCCAAGATGATCTCACATTTTGAAACTAATATCTCAAAGCAGCTTCACCTTCAAGCCAGAAACTGAGGCTGGGAAAACAAGCAGCAGCGGGTCCAGCAAAATGAAAACATAGGAACTACCATCCTGCCGCACGGCTCACTGCAGAAGTTTATCACCCTAGGGAGTCTATCAGGTGAAAACTACACATGAATGAAGTTCTCAACAGAAATGATGCATATTTAATTTTTTTTTCCAGAGGTGGAGGAGGCAGTAGAAATCTAGTGTAAAATGCAAACTATTTCATCTAGCTGAGCGTCTCTCTAGCTTCTCTAAGATACACTGAGGAATACTGGCAGATGAAATAAACGAATGCACATCTGTACATTAAAGGTATGCAGAGATCCATTGTTAGCTAATCAGTCTCCGGAGTGTTTGCAGCAGAGAAGCAGAGTGGCACCTTTTGCTTCTTATGTGAACAGACATCATAGATAATAGTTTTAAATAGCTTCACACAGCTGTATTGATTTGCCTTGGACATTTCTGGAGTCATTGCTTGAGTCTCTCTAAGGCCTACTGCCCAGCTTACATACCTGGCCACAGAAATGGATGAAATTGCTACAAGCTGCATCAAGAACTTCGTCTGAAGACATGCTCCAGATGTTTACATGCAGTGCTGATGTGCAGGAGGC